>JAAAKL020002273.1:2933-26739 GCA_010016065.2 Carybdea cf. marsupialis auct. non (Linnaeus, 1758) | reverse complement strand
TGAATTACTAAAAACGGTTTCACTTTATTAAAAATAGTGACATTGCCTGTTTGCTTATTTGTATGCAAATACATACACACACACACACACACACACACACACACACACACACACACAAACATGCACACACACACATACACACACACACACACACACACGCATGCACTAGAGAGAGATAGTAAAGGAAGAGATATGGAAATCAGCTACTTTGAGTTTCACGTCTTCACCATCATCAGGCAAATATATTTACGTATATATTATACTATATATGTCTATATATAATGCACTAGCATTGTGCAGTCTTAATACCATAATGCTTCTGCTTCTGTTTTGATTAAAGAAAAGTGACTGTGTTTATTCTAGCTGTAACTACTTTAGATGCATTTCTAATGGGGTCTATATCTATTTTAGAAAACGTAGCAAGTTAGCTTTGAAGCCACAGTAAGCTTTGTAGGAGTTTTGTATATTCAACAAGTTTCATTTCAGCTTTCATTTACCCTTAAGAGGAAGTGTTTTGTCTCAGTTGGTATACTGTTTCTATATTAGTATGGCACATACATAGCTACATACATTATATTATATCATATCAAACTGGATCAATCAATACCCTTCAATTGAGTTATTGAACCAGAGAGTCTCTTGTACCTGGACCACCATCCACATGGCCTAAGTGGTACATCATTTTCTACTGTTTCCAAGAATTCTACATCCTGAGCATTTCCCTAAATATCTATATATGGCAAACTGTGGCATAGAATGTACCCAAGGTTTACCCAGATTTTCCTTGGTGGCTACCATCATGATTTTTGTTTATGATTGCTAAATTTATTATTTATTGTTGTTTAAGCCATTGTTTTAATGGTTCTCATTTCTTTTGTACTATCCTTGCACTGAATCTTCCTGAATTGGCACGCTGCATACTTTGTTGCTACTTGCTAAGTTGCTTAAGTTTTTATTATAGAAGTGAATCATTTGACTATTTCTTCTTGTGACTCAAACTGGTATTTATCATGGAAAATCTACACAGTTTTTTGTAACAAGGTTGCTTACCCATAGTGTCCCTCTCATATTTAGATCACTTTATTAAATTTATATTTGTATTAACCTGTCTATTGCTACATGTGAAGCCCATATTACTAGGCAGGCACCTGCTGCACAATACATTTAACAGCTGATTGTTGTTTACATTATGATATATTTAATAATTGAAGGGTGGAACTAAACAGATATTGCAGATGTAAGTAGATATGATAGTATTCTCATTTCCCCTCTTGGAAGGGGTAACTCCTTCAGCATGAATTGTTTCCAGCAACTCCCCCTTTTGAAATCCAATTGTTTTATTACTAGCTGGTTTCCCCAGTGAATTTTCATTGTCTGTAACCTTTGGCACTATCTAATTATAGCTTTATCGGATTAGCTGTAGAATAGTGGGGAGCTGGAGTTTTGCATTTAACTGCAATAGTGAATAGACCAGAAATGAAATATAAAAAATAATAAGCAATGCATTGAAATAAATAGGTGATTAGGAGAGACTTGTGAGAAATCACCAAGTCCTCATACAAGGGTTTGGAATCACATTATGAAAATCACATACAAACTGCATTTCCTAAGATTGCCTTTCTTATACCTTGTAGAGGGGAATTAATGCCTCTTCAAGACAGTGCTTTTTTGGTGCTTATTGGCTTATACCCACTTCAGATCTCTATTTACAGTCTGGATATAATCACCTGATGATGTCACTGTAGAATATTTTGAGGTGTTTGTTGCATTAATGTCTATCATGATTTACTGCACCACTCCTCGCATGCATAAATACCAATCAGCTATTCCATTCATATTATAAGAAAATCATGTACCACCTACCACATTCATGTATGTCCTACCACGTCCATGTAATTCCATATTACACTTTAAATTCGACAACTTTCTACATTATTGGGATGTAATCACTCGTCATATCGACAATAATAAACGGATCAAAGCTTTCAAAACTCAATAGATAAATAGATTGGTTCTTGATATAGACTGTTTCAAGGAAGGATAGCTGCGATTGTGAGTTGTCATAATCAATGATTTTGGAACTTTTTGGAACAAGATATGTATAAATACTGATGACATTTTGTACAGGAACACTGTAGCATAACCACTGTTGATTTTACATGACTTCAAGTATTTTCGCCTTGGTGTTTCCATCTCGTATTTTCTGATAATGCAGTGATCAGTTTTCCCAGTGTTTTCCCCATGTAACAAAACAACCCTTGGTAACATTTTGAAACTAGCAATCTTGTATAATCTCTTTTATGTCTTCGTGTTTATAGTAAATGGAAATAATTTTCCCAGTCCATTGATTGGGTTTTGACTTATTATTAAGAAGTTTCTGCAGTGTTCTAAGGCATGTAGGCCTATTTTCATGTATCTATTTATTTATTTATTTTTGGTTTGGAGGAGTGTTGATTATTTTCCCACTTAGCCAGAGAGTGTGAATCATTAACTTCTAATAAGAGACAAAGGACATCAGAAAAAGATTATGCCTTAACACTTATCATTCTTAAGTTATTTCTTTGATGTTATATATTTGCAGCAGTTTATTTCACCAGTTTATTTCTATTATGTCATCATTTGCCAGTTGCCTGTAAAAATTGTGATTGCCATGGGAAAAAGTTGTTCACTCAAGTTATGAAGGCCACTAGATTGGAATGGATTGCCACACATTTGGTTTTTATGACCATTTCTTAGCCAACACAATTTTTTGTGAGCACAGGATACTTGTACATGCAAAAGGACTGGTGAACTTTTATGGCCTGACATATATAGGGTGTGTATGGACAGTGTTCGGAGACTCATTGCAATTACTGTCTTGAAAAGAAAGAGGGTAATTAAGCTATAGTATATTTGTAGATATCAAAGAAGTCTAATATTAAAAATAATTGATGCTCGACAGAGATGATCATAAAGAATCATAAAACTAACACCTAAATTCTGGTGCGTATGAGAAAAACTGTTTGCTGTTAAAGACGTGTTCATATCCGTTTGCATTCTATGAGATTAGTTTCTTATCAAATGTAGGCCCGCGTGTACTACCATCGGCCGAGTGCAAAGAACTACGTGTCAACTTCGGCGATTAACTATTCGACAACGCTATTTTGGAACTATCTCTATTATCATTATCAGTAGGCCTACGTGACTAAAGTCAGAAACTCTTTGTTTGATGGACAATTCGCGCTGACTGTATGTAATCAGTTGGCAAGGATTCCTGAGCGGCGTTTCCGCTGACTAAGCATAGTTCATCTAAGTTATATGTTAATCATCAGGTTTTGAACCGCTATCGAAGGCATTTCATTGTATCCGCAGGCGAAAACCTGTTCAAAGCCAGACATGTTCAAACGGAAAGGGTGATCAATAAAAGAGTGCTATTTGAAGTCAATAAATCCTTAATAAAAAGTCCGCGCCTTTCTTTATTCACGTGTACACCTAGAAACGCGTTCCAGAGCATGAACTTCGGATTTCTTAACTTCATTTTTATCAAGTAACTAAGGAGCAGACCATAATATTACGAGTTGAATATTTTAAAAATATATCTTAACTATATTATTAACTCTATATGAGACTCGAGGCTGACCTCATACTTTATCATTTCACACAACAGAAATTTGTTACATTCTCTGAGTCTCAGCCTGCTCGCGATATAATTGCTTTTACAATATTGTCATTCGCTTGCTTTGTTCTTCGCTTGTAACTGTTGTGGGTCTTACTTTTTGTTCCTGACATCTTCCTCCAGCACACTACATCACAACCGCCGTATTTTTACGGGCGCTGCACAGAAGTTTCTCTTTATTATCCACCGTAAAATGTTTTCGGATATTGGAAGGATGACAATCCATACCCTTGCGATCTAAGATGATGTGGTATCCTTACAGGTCAAAACTAGATAATTTGTGATGGTACAACAACCGATAAGAGCCTTTCAGTACCGTGTAGCTACTGTTTTGCGTACGGTCACCGAAGAATAATGTTAATACGGCAGAGAAATATTTGATTTTCAACGCGAACTTTAAGATGTATTTAACGATTCCTTCTACGCGCATGCTTGGGTTTTCACTGTTAATTATTCTCGTGCAGATAGCCTGCAATCCCTTACTGCAGACCTTCTGCTCAATACATTGTAGTTTAAATAACCATGTGTGATGTTAGACACGTGACATGTCAGGTGACAACAATTAGGTACCGCAATACTTAACTGTGCAGTTTCAAGGATAAAATATTTTAAGACAAAGTACAGAAGCCTTGTCAGTGGACGGTATGTGTTGTTCAGCCCAGACTATTTTATGCTGAGCATTTCTGGTAGTCAAACTTGGAAGGAGACTAGTGACTTCATGCTCTTAAACTATTTTCTTGATAATTCATTGAGCAAGTTATTCACCTACTCACTCCTTCTCGGAAGAAGGCATCATACTTTGTTTACATAGCACTATACTCGAGAAGCGGTGGACAGTTCGTTCTAGTGCTGTCATCGGTGGCCACTTTCAGTTGTCATCGTTGGTGTCATCATTGGCTAGTACGTTACCGTGTCATCATTAGCTAATAATTTGCCTTGTCGCCATTGGCTAGTATGTTACCGTGCCCTCATTGGCCATTGGTTTGCTATGTCGTCATTGTCTAGTATGTTGCAGTGTGATCATTGGCTAGTATATCGCAGTTTCACAGTTGGCTGGGACATTATTCTGCCATCATTTACTAACAAGTTAAAATGCCATCGTTAGCTAAAAAAAATGCAGGTTCATCGTTGGACAGCGTATTCCAGTTTTAATCAGTGGCTTTTAATCTGCTGAGTCATCATTGAGCAGCACTACGTCATAGGTGAACCTTTGACAGACCTTTTTGAACTTATGCTGAGGGAGCATGACGAAGTAGTTCCAGATACATTTTGACTGCTGACGTCATGGCCTTGATGGAGAGGCCTGTGTAGTGGTTGATCACCTTAGGATGCATGAAATATCTACGATTGAAGTTAACGGGGACATGATATCGAGGTGCTTATAAAGACATACTGCATAGGGTTAATAGAACTTCTGATAGGGTTGCTAAACTTGTTTTTATTTCTTCAGATTACTTACATTTTCACCTTATTATAATCAACATTCCACGATGGCTTTGATTTGATGCGAAAGGAACCAAACTTTTTCTTTAAAAATATTTGCGAAGGTAATACTTGTTGTCTTGTCGATACGTTTTTCGTAAATTGTTATTCACAAAGCAAGGATTCGACAGAACCGTGTTAGAACGACAGTTTCCATGACCAATCTGTTTCGTTTTCCCAGTCCTTTTGCTTTTAATAGCCAAAGATTGTGATATGTTGCATTCACCGTTTCATTAGTACTCAAAAATGTAATAATATTGGGTTCAAGTCAATTTAACCTTTCTGAAAATGAGTAGACGGGCTGCGCCTTCTTTACCGGAAGGAGAATATGTCAGCTATTTTTCAGTCAGCACGTGTTGTAAGATCATTTTAACATATTTTGATATCCATTGTTGTTCTAAAAATAGATCTGGGGCAATAAATTCCGTAACATTATCGTAGCCCTACCTTCATGAATTTAAAGATGGACTTCGTCAAAAAAATAAAAGATTTTTTATCCATTCTGAGAATAGCATAATACTCTTTTACGAAATGCTTTATACTCTGTGCATTTAGCTTGCTTCTGCGAAAAGGTAGTGAGTAAAAAGTGATGTAAGAACATTAAACCATGATACCATGGTAAGTGTTCTCTGTCCTTTTTCATTCTAACTCATCATTTGTTCGTATGGACATGGACACACAATGTCTCGGCCGTTTGGATAAGACCAGACTGTAATATCTGTGTTCACTAGTTACTAATATTTATTAGTTGATTGACATTTACTTGTCATTAAGGGTAGCTTCAACTCACTGTGTATCTGTGGCATGGGTGTAGGAAAAGAAAAGATTTCCAGATGCCATGAAAGTGCCCTCAAGGATTTGTAGTCAACACAGTTAATCATGTTTCGTCGGTTTTGATTTTTTAATTTGAAATATCGTTTTATTGTAGACACGTAAGGAACCCCCTTGACTAGTTTGTAGGACAATGTGGTAATCAAAGGATAAAGAGAAGAGTTATTTCTCGATAGAAAGAATGCCTCTCTAGCCCGTAATGATAATAATGTCATTTATGCACATTGTTAATACGCATTCCCACGCTATCTGTCTTTTCTGTAACATGTTACGAGTCAGTTGATTTTATTCGATTTGGATTAAACTTGTGAGTTGCTAACATGTATTGTGCAAACTCATAATCGTTTCCCTCTACACCATCACGATGCAGTTTGTGTACGTGCCAATGGTAAATTATGAGGACGTTTTCCCAACTTTTCCTGGGTCGTGCCATTGTCTGGATGTGGCCACTTCAGTTTGTGTTCAATCATGTCATCACTCATAGTGTTCAACGGCCTCGTTAAGCGTCTTCGTAAGCAACATTGTGATGATACCAAAACATACAAATGTGGCTGCGTTTGGAAACCACTAATTAAAGCTGCCGAAGCATCAAACATTGTACACCACATGGCTCGGTTGTATTCTTGCTGTTGGCGGTTGATTAGTCTGGCTCCAATAATGCATTTGTACAGATGATGACTAAGAGCAATTCAAGGAAAAGACAGAAAGCCAGTGATTTAAATAGGAATAACAGAGTAGGGGAATATCCCATGAGAGTGAAGAGATAACTTTCTATTTACTTTCCGCTTCCTTATCTTCAATTTAACCACCATTCAGTGCGTATCATTTTGGCCGTCTGTGAATTTCTGCCTTGACTGTCCCTCCTAGGCAGCTATCGTTATTTTTAGAGCGGTTACTGGTGATTGAAAGGCAAGTTTCCGTTATCTTCGTGAAGTAACATCCTACATTTTTTCCCCGAGCTCGTTTTTGTTGCAAGTAATTGTTTTCATAATTCGTTCAGAGATATAATGTCAAAAATCTTGCCACAACGAAATTGATTTCACGCGGAACAGCCTAAGTTCGTCAAAATTGTTTCTGCCTTTTCGTTTGAACCATCATCATCATGCAGGTGAAATAGGTAGGCCAATTATTCGGTCTAGAAGCTGCACGATAAACGTTTCCACACTAAGTTTCTGTAACATTAAAAATTCTCATATTTGTCCCATATTGAATCTGTTATGACTGAATGCATTGGGTTTTATAGAAGTTTTAAAGGCAGTCCATTAGAGAAGGTTTCTTCAAATGATATTCATGAAAAACATAGCTATTGCTTGCGGACAAAGGATGGCAATCGGTATTTGGCTACGGTTGTTTTTGTGTATGATCAATAGCTGGAGTCTTGGAACTTCAAACAAAACAAGTCCAAACTGGTAAGTTGTGAGTTGTAAAATCCTGCTTAAATTAAAACGGCTGTTTTTCTTTAGCCTCTGTGAGTCATAATATTTGAACAAAAGAAGCAGCTAATCTGTTCTTTTGCGTTGTACAGAGTAATTGTCTTGCTCTGTCTTGAATATCTTGAGCCCCTTAGGATAACGCAAGGGGACACAGTTGGCCTACATCGGTATCAAAGCGGACATCTGGAAGGACTTCCACATGCTAAAAACAGATTTGGAAGTAAAGTCGATCGTTAATAATGAGTCTAAGGATTAAGGAAGCGTTATGTCTTTTCATCTTCTAATTTAAGACTTTTCCTGCAACTCAGCAAGGATAAAATGAGTCGAGTAAATATCACTGGTACGCAGGATATGACACTGCTAGCAAGCTCACGAGACAGCTACTATTTCTCAAATTTGCGGCTAAATTTTGACAGATTCCACTGTAGGAAGTCCTCTTTCTCCGATAAAAAGGGGTCATGGAGGTGAAAGGAGGCCTTTACTGACATTTCAGCTGGGCGTTGATAATTTTCACAGACATAGTTCAAAGTTTTTGGGAGTAAACCGAAATTATCAATGGTTCAATTATCTACCAATGTAGAACTAAAAACTATATTTCAGTGATCAGCGTATGTCTAACCAGGTAACAAGGTTGGAATTTGAAAATGCCAATGCTGGCTGTCACATTTTTGACATCCGGTAACACTATGTGATGTAGAAGTAAGGACAACAACAACTAGAGAGTTTTGTGCCATTTATAGCACCCCTCGTACTTTTTTGCATTCTTGTTTTCTTACATACCAAGGCAAGACCGTGATAGTATTACATCGAATCGCAATCGCTTTCTCTTAGATTTGAATAGTTGAATTAATTTTTTTGCTTTGAGAACGACTTGATGTTGATGGCAATTTCTCTTCGGGATAGGTGGCTTTTCATTTCCAAGGGCACTTTTTCTTTCTGTGCGCAAAGTGTTTTTGGTGAATACAGGATTCGATTTTGATGACGAAAGGCCAGGAAAGGGCTTTTTATGTTTTAATAGGCACATGTGAAATGATACTTTATTAATTGTGTGATACTTTGCGAACAGTTTTTCAAACTACGGGCTAAAATCCGCTGTTCACCACTCCAAATTTTATAAAGGTAGCTTCACGTGGGGATGAAATTGAGAATCCATGGCGGATTGTGATCCAAAAGGGGGTTTGGCGAGGAGGAGTAAAATGGCTGTGATTATATGCCATTTAAAGCTCAAACCAATGTTTAATATGTAGTGTTAGTGCTGTGGTGATTTTATCAGTGTTTTGACAGGGTGTCTATTGGAAGGATAAAGAGTGATAGACGAAAAAGAATTGCCTTCCTTGCATTCCTTAAGTCTGGTTAAAGATTTGTATGATACATCATGTAAGTGTTGTAGAAGGTTTTCTTTGCCTTACTATAGTAGGTCATACCGTTGCAATGCCTCTTACGCAGTAAGCGATTTCTGCTTGAAATCTAAGTTCACAGTAACCAGCAGTGGACTCCGAGTCCAACCAATTTTTGTCGGTCAATGTGGATTAGGCTCAGATGCCCTCACGAAAATTGATTGAAGCTTAGGATCATCATCAAATGAAAAGTGACTCTGAAGCCGGACCAAGTATGACATTAGGTTGTTAGGGAATTGAGACAAACCATAGAGACTGTAACTGGTGATGCAATACTTGGATACTTCGTATTAAGCCACGTGTCAATTAGCAACAGCAACGTAAAGCAAAGTTCTCGAAAGCTGTTGCTTTCCAATTTTTTACACTCCATTCGCAGGCCAGGGTTCCTAGAAGATTGAGTCAATGATTCTCCAACGATATATGTTCATGAGCTAAAGATATGTGGTCATTCACCGTATCAAAAGTTAAGTTATTTTTCAACGTCAGCTGCCAATAACCGTTGTGTTTCCCAGACCTCCGCTAAATTTTTCATCAATTTACCAGTTGTCTTTGCTAAGTTGCAAAGGTATGCAAGCATATTTCACTAACCTGACGAAAGTATACAAAGAACGAGTGTGAAAGCAAATGTGATGAATGAGTGACTCATGGACTAGACGAAAAGAAAACAATACGTTCTTTGATGATTGGACACTATGGGCGTATTGTGCGTTGGATGGAACCAACTGGACAAGGTTGGTGATAGTCAGACTCAACCCTGTAGTTTTAGAAAGGTGTCACTCGTGAAATGATGTTACGTAAGGATTGTGTTATTATGCTGATTAATGTAATGGTGTCGTATGGGGGCAGATAATGCAGAAGGAGGGGCAGAAAAGGAAGAACTTTAGTGAGGGTGGCGTGCACAAGTGCCAGTGGTTCACGAGCTGGAGATTTCCCTTTCAAGTGGGCAGGTCATTTTTCTGGACAGGGGTGATATGGCGGCCTTGCCCATTTCATTCACAGTTTCTGTGTTCAGTTCCGAATATCTATTTGCCAAATTGAAAAGGTAATGTTGGAATTAAAAAGATACTTGGGTTTTTTGGACGTCATTAAAGGATTAAACCTGGCCATGACAGCTGCTTATAAAAAAAGGGGGAAATGTCCATCTCGTAATACCACGTTTTCACTACTCTAACTTGTCCTGAAAATATCGAATCCTAACGTTAACCGATTGCGATCGATGTTTATTATATATTTCTGCAGTTTGACAGAGCTATACCTTAGTCAGTCTGAGTTGTATCAAACTATGTGACTTCATATCAATCAGGGATCGGTGATCTTGGGTAATAGAAGAAATTAAGGAAAAAAAGTTTAGCCCTCGTTGAGTTATGGGAGTGATACTGTCCCCTCTCCAGTATTTCAAATCGAAATGCATGGCTTTCGTCATTTGGGACGTAGGTGAAGGCAATAAAAGGAGGAAGTGGTATTACTGTTTTGTTACTTTATTTTTTGTAAATGATATATAAATGTCATTAATTTAGTCTGCTATGCGTGTTATTATTCACCTCCCTGAGTTTCTAAGCTACTGCGACCCCGCTACCCCATATTGACCTCGTAACGATCATGTTTGTCAACGGAATTTTGTAAGTAAATCGTCGAATCCAAAGCGTAGGTCGTATGTGGGCTTTTCCCCCTTTTCAATATCTAAAACCTTTGTCTTGTTTGGTAAAGGTGCAGGTTTTGATTACTTGCGGTGTATTCCGATACACGTAAACTCGCACGTGAAAAGGTTATCCTCAGATTGATAACCTATAAAATAGATGTCCCCCCCCCCCCCTGCTCCACTCATTGCGGATGCCGTTTTGCGAGTATGGAGACGAATGGTTGATAATTGTCAAATCAGAATGGTTGAAATCTCTCTCGAGATTGATTGATTTAACATTGGCAGGATACATTGACTACCTGTCAGGGATATTAGGAGTCGGCGATGCAAAGTAACTCTTCCTTCCTTCTTTCCTATTTGCACAAGTCCAAGATTAACATCACTGAAAGCGCCCCACTTGATGGATGCTGGGAGGATTCTCTCTAGCTTAGATGCCGGTTTACCGGATGTGCAGATGTAGGTTTCCCCTCAACCTTGCAAAGGCGTTAAAGGATGCAGACTCTGCAAATATAGAGAGGTGTACCAGGATGCGCCTTCTTCCCGTCTCGGAAGAAGTAAACATCGTTAGCTTGGGTATTATGTCGCATACAATAGTCGTCATGAAACGATATTTACTTTATGACTTCTGATGATTGGGGATGACGTTCTCCGCTCTAAAGCATAAACCGATGATTGTTTACCATTGATTTGACTTGAAGAGAAGTTTAGACGCAGCTTGTAAACATAATACCTGTTCCCGTGCTTACTTCTACTACGATATTTGTGTTGATTTCAAGAATAAACGTTATTAGTTTGAAAACCTATAGATTTATTTTGTAATATGCACCTGATACTCGTAGAACTCCAGTATTTGTTGTGAAACTTGAAACCGTGTCGAAGAAGTGATTTTAAAGAGATGAGTACCCATGTTGTTGACATATTTCAGAAAAGTTCTGAATATCTCGCATATTTTGTTACGTTAAGATTGCTACCACGTCTCACCAAAATTGTGCTCACTTGGTAACATTTTCGCAGCTATTTTTGGCCATTAGCGAAGTTTACCGAAATAAATCTAGTGTCAGGGTGGCATGACACTGCGAACGTTGATCGTCAAGTTCACTAGTTCAGCATGTCGCAATATTTTGACCTGCCCGATCAATGATTGCCCTCAATTATGGCATACAATGACAAAGAGATTGCGTGATCAACTTTAACTTTACAAGGCTTACGTCATTTGTCGATAAAGACTCGACCTCACTCGATATAGACGTGCTGATACTAGGATGATGGCTGTAGTGTAAGCGCTATTTCATCCAAGCATAGAGATCATTCGGTTTGAACATTTGGGAAGAGTATTTTGTTAAACTTTGTTAGTTGGACATGCTGGTAAGGCAGACATTCTAACATAGTAACGTCAATAGATTATTTTGAATAACAAAAGGGGGATGACCCATACGATTGTCATGTATATTACGTCGACAATAGCCTCGTGCGACCTATCCACTATTCGATTGAAGACAGAGTGACTCATTGGGGCTTCCATTGATGAGCGAGGGACTATTTTTAGTAATTGAGTCAAGACAGCCTCGTAGTCAGCTGCTTCTGTTTATCAAGAATCGCATCATTTACCAAGGAGAAGGTCGAGATTTCATTTGCACAAGACAAAGTTATCCGATCACTGGCAACATCGCACGCTAAGGGCGAGAGTAGCCCAGCTCCTTTCGCACGCACATTTAAATTTTCATTCAATCCTACCATCAGAGGTTATCTTTGGAGAGAAAGGGGCCAGTTTCATCAAGGAATTTACGTCATCAGAGAAGTGAAATCGTGGTAAAAGTTCTTTATACTGGGATTTTGGAAAGATTTTAAACCGATTTTCTATTTATCAATATCCTGGATTACGGCACATCTGGTACTTTTAATATATGAAATAATAGTGTGAGCATTAAGTTAAAGTTTAAAAGGAAGGTATCATATTGCTGCCAAAAGTTAGAAGACCTAGGAATAGCGTTAACTTCGTAAGGGAGAAGATGAGCAAAGTTGAAATACTGACACCACCTTCACTTTTGAAATCGGGCAGAAAAAGAAAAGGTAAGTGAAAGATAAAATATCTTGATCCGGTAATTTTCTTCAAATAGTCTTGATCAGTTGTAGAAATACAGGCATAACCCAGTATCACAACAGGCAATTAATACTGATGACGTACTATGACGAAGGTACGCTAAGTCTTTGGGCATTACAGACATAAATTTCTCTAGATATAGTACCTCAAATAGATGATACCAAACAAATATAATCAATAGCCTGTAAAAACAAACTTATCTTGTTTACAGTTCTCATTTTTTGTCTGTTTAGAATCAATAAGGGCCAGGTTCTTTTGATATTAAAGACGTTTTGTATCCGAGAATGAAGGTTAAACTGTTGATTTGTATCTATATATGTGTGTGTAGAGAGAGAGAGGTTTTGTATATTTACTTGATTTCGTCTCGATTGTAAGGCCTTAAATACAGAAATGAAAATCATTTTGCGAGCTTTTCAGTCATGTTCATACGATATTTCTACGTAATCTCAGGTTTTTAAGGGTTAACCAGCAAATCCGATGGAGTTACGCGGTTTGTAAATTATCAATACGAAACAAAGGGCGATGTTTTCCTTTCAAAACTGGAGGTTTCGAAGTAGTGGCTGCACATGGAAGTTTGCTAACAACTTTCATTTGAGGTAGTATAAGGGTGAAAATATAGATATGCAAGAAATTCAGATGCAAGAGGACCCCTAACCCCCTAATATTGAGTCTAGTAGTGCTGGATCACCAGTTTTGATTGGGATGCTTTTTCCAAACTACAGAGATCTTTATAGGAAGTGAGTCATTTTAAACCCTTACCTAATCAGTAGGGCAAAGTACCAAACGCACTAGATGAAGGCATATACGAAAACGTAGCTCTCTCCCCACAAAACATAGACGCAAGCCGCAAAGGACGCCTTCCCATATCCCCTTTTAAAGTCATCGTGGCTTCCATTTGGAAGAGATATTTTGTGTGGGAGATATGAGATTAAGAATATTGTATCCGTCCATGAGAATAATGTTACATGTGTATCATCTTGAGATTTCGTAGAAAACCCCTCTGTCTGCATCACCTACCACTCCCATTTAGGCTAATATGAAACGTGGAAACCTTTGAAAGCCCTCATTCAACAGAGTGGGAAGACGCAAAGCAGTTAAAAGGAAACTTCCCAGGAGTTTCAATCCAGTAAATGCCTTTTTTGAATACTCTATTATGCATGAGTGATAGAGCAATGACTGATATAATGGACAGAAAAGACCCAAGAAAACAACGTATAGGTGTGTTCGGCTGCTTTAATTACTCAAACAAAGCAGAAATGGATTGAGTCAGCCACGTGGTCAAATTCCGTGTGAGATAAATGAGATGAACATGTGATATTTAAGTTGCTTTTTTCTAAACAAGCGTCATTGCGCATGAAGACAGATTTTGAAGCTGTATCATAGGACTATCACATCATTTCCCCTACCACAATTTGTCACGTGAGGTATTCTTCCCTACCCTCAAAATGTGGTATCTATGCAACCATTTAACTTGACATTTAATACCGGAGAACTAAATATCTTGAATATTTGCTACAGCCAGTAGGCCTATTCATTACGGATACTAATGCTATAGTGGGCTAGGACTGCAATTCCCACGTAATTGGAGGGCCTTCCTGTTTTGTTTTAGTCCAAATTCTTAACTAATCGTTTTATGTGGGTCTTACAACATTCTGTTTTGATTTTAAAGAAGTCTCTAGTACAGTGGTTTGGATCTTCCCTCATTTTTCTGTCGTAAAACGCTACTTTGATCTAGGTAAAATCCTCCTGAGTCAAAAAATTCGATGAATTATCATATGAGATTTGATGATATTTAACTACATAGCTCGAAAAAGCTGTTGTCAGTTCGTTAACTGCAATTAGGGATCGAGTCTTTGATTTATTATCTTGCATACAGGTATTTGTATGTGTAACTATCACACTGAGCTTGTGATTTATTTGCTGGCTTGGAACCAAAATAATTGGCAAGCACGTGGTTGCATGTGCAGTAGGCCCCTATTCGAGATACCGAGCTCCCACACATGGCAGCGAGATATTATCGGAAATTTGCAGATGTTAACAGAACTTGATGCAGACGTCGGCATTATTTTTAAAATTCGAAAAACCAATAACTTTGCGTTGTAAGCTGAAGCGATATTTTCGAGGAATACTTGTAACGGGCTTATGGTATCTAGGACACGCAACCATGGGCATTGGTTTTTTGATCATGAACTTTTTTTCGTACACTGGTTTGATAATATGTTTTAAAGGAACAATGCAATGCAGTTTTGGAGACGCATGGCCATTTGAAACGATTGTAACTTGTTGAAATTGTGTATCGATGGATAGTTACAGACATTAAGCGTCAAAACGATCGACGCACAGCGCTTTTCTGGCCAACGTCCACATTTGATACAACTAGGAGTTTTGGGACACAAATCTAAATAAAGAAGTCTCTCTCTTTGTGTATTGGGTATTCATTTGTTCATTTGTTCAGGATTTTAAGCCCCATTTACTCTCTTGATCGGCAAGACAGATATAGATGGCATGACTCACACCTTCCCTTTCATTCATGTTACAATATAGAATGAAATGTTTTTATCAATGTTTCGGATAGAAAGCCCTTTCTTGAAGCTGTTTCTATTTTGATCTCGTATTTTGCTTGTCTCATGGTATTTTGTTATAAGAAAGTTTTAGATTGTGCAAGCTGCAACTGATAAACTGATATAAAGCTCTGTAACTCGATCCAGATCTATCGTGCCCAAATTTGACGTTGTGGTAACACGGCTTTAGGCCTACTGACAATGTTGATCACCATCTTTTCCCAATATTATTTGCAATAACGTCAGAAGTAAAGAACCCCTCGTGGTAAGAACGAGATCTGGAAATATTTGCGAACGACGTTAACTTAACACGTCTTCATATCTGCTGTGACAAGGGCATGTTGACCGAATATATTGAAAGAAATTTTGATCTTACATGTTTCGTTCAAATGCTCGAAAGAAAAAACGGCGGGGAGACTAATCGATAGGATAATTACGGTCTTTTAAAACGGGGATTCCCAACCTTTTCTGGATTGTCTCCCCCGCAATGATCAAATAGCTCCATCGTCGCCCGCAATACACCAAATTGTTGTCATAGGTCAAACTGCACATGCTGGTAGTAGTTTTAAGTGTATTTTCAAGTACAGTTTAAACGTTTAAGTTCAATTTCTCGCTCCCAATGTGATTGTTGGTATTGATAGTGCAAGGGGACTTTCCTGATTTCGGTTGTAAATTCAGTCAGATATAGGCGTAAGTCTATCGTCCCCTTCAAAAACATTTTCGCCCCCAAGAATAAAATTACACAGGGAAGGGCAGGGAACTATCCATTGCATTGTAATAAAATAAGCAGACGTACAAAGTTGGATTTTTTTTCTATCCTCCCCTCTTCTTCAGAGGCAGCTCATGATGTAGGCTTTATCATGTTTTCGAAAAATTTCTTGTGGATTATTTTTCGAACTTTTATGTCCAAACAGGACTCAGATATGTATTGGAGATCATTTTAGGAATTAACTACTTTAAATAATACAGTTTTGAAACAACTCTTAATCAGAATTAGGTTTACCGAGGTTGATGTAGATATGGACCCTGTGGTGGTTTCTTTGGCCTATCAAGGAAAATTTCTGTCGCTACACATTTTTGTATGCGTTCATTCAAATTCATTCAAATTTCCAGCCCGCAATATTGTAAGCAGATAGGGCACGGAAGGGACAGCTTTGATTTTACGAACTGAAAAGCTATGAAACATCGAACGCAATTCACAACCATGAGAAGAATGAAACGTTTTCACGTATTTCTCCATCGTCAGCGCAGTCGGTGATAACTTGAATGGTTTTTGATAATCTTCTGATCGCACTTCATTCAAACAGTCGGCCAGCTGAGGCCTGACGGTGTTCGACGTCATTGACAAAGACCCGCCAAGAGAGGATTCCCTGACGTACACTGTAACAAAAGAACATTGTATTTCTGTACAGTATCAATGTTTGTTTGACCATAGACTTGAATATATTGATTTATTCCGAAATTTATTCGGATCTATGGTTTGATGCAAGGATTGCAAGTTGGAATTGAGCTAAAAAGTATCCAGTAAGCTGGAACCAACTATGACCAGCATTGCCTGGTTACAATTTTTAGCAGTGACCATATCAAACGAACGGACTCTGTCTGAACTGCCTGGGATGCCGTCCTGGACTCCTAACGATTTCTTCCTCTTTGTTTTCTCAGTTTCTCCTATTAAGACCCACTTTTAGACACTAGAACCACTGTTCAAAACATTTTCTGCCACCGTATTCTGCCGTTACTTTTTAAGGGGAAAGGTTTATTTTACATTATTATTACATTATTATTACATTATTACCAGTTGTGGTACATTAATTGCTGGTCACTCCTTTGACCCATCTTCTCCCATGATACGGGATATCCCCATTTACTCTTTAAATCACACATATACTTATTTCTTTGTGTGAATTGTAACACTCGTAGCTAACTGTTATGAAACCAACTTGTCTAACCGGTATGACAATCTATCGAATTCTCTTCCCAACCTTCCTCGCCGCCTATCTTTCAAACGGTGTTGGTGGAAGCTGTGGTGTTTGTAAGAATCATGCATAATCTGATTTTTGACGTCATTATTCGTCACATCCTTTTAACAAACCTTCTTAATACAGGAGAAATCTATTTTTGTTTTGTACCTCCCTAATTTCGTGTCTGCCCTTAGTTAGAACGGGCATGTCAGTCTTTCTTTCCTGGTATTGATTGTTTTTAGATAGGTTGATTTCATATGGCAACCCAGTCATAAAGCAACCTAGTATTTTTGTTTACCACGAGGCAGGAACACTGAAAGAGGAAGTTAAATAGAAACGTGACACTCCCATGTTGTTTATCTGTTGATTCGTCAACGTTGTTGTTTTCGAAATACAATTTGTCCCATCCCTCCAACGCTGCACGATGATGTAGTATCTTGATATAGAGTCAGCCTTGGACAGGTGGCTAGTAGTTAAACAATGTGTTTCTCGAGGAAGAAGACTGGACCCTGTTTTCATCATTTTAGTTGCAGACGGGCTTGTGTGCCTTTTTTTGTGCATGTTGTTCGAAAGGTAAAAATGACCCCACAGCTGTCATGTTTTTCTGTCAGTTGTTTAACCAGATCAATTGTCTGGGTATTCGCGAATTCCAGTCACGATATTGCGAGGCGGTAACCGTGACGTACTGGACACAAACTCAAACGTGAAAGAGACATGTAACTTGATGTGAAAAGGAAGTTCGCACGATAGCGTTTGTTACGACTGCGACAATTTATTCCATTCAACTTCGTAACAGACAGTGACAACACAGCAACTGCCAACAGTAGGTACATTTTTACGTGTGTTTACCTAAAGACATTATCTCGTAGACACATGAGGTCATACTCCTGTTTTAGTTTGGATTATTACAAGGAATTAAAAGTTATTGGCTTCATGACAATTCCCTGCGTCATTTTGACGCATGCTCTTCTGTGCCCCACCTTTCCCCGTCACATTCATTCAGCGTTTGTTTACCGCTAGATTTAATGTGTTGTCGTAAGATAGAGCACTGTCAATGACACTTTGAAAAACGTTTTCCTACTTTGATGTAAACACTTCTTACTTTCGTTTGGTACCTTTGAGTGTGATCATGACTTTTGAGTTTTTACTCAACTGATTATCTAAGGGCATGTACCACGGACAAATGTTTCTTGGTCTACTCAACGATTACCAAAAGCGAACGAAGACAGTATGAGCTTATAGAGGAGGCTGCAGCCCAGCTATTAACAAGGCTCAGCATGCCTAGAAATGGTGCTTTGGGTAGCCTGAGCTTATGGGGGGGGGCATTGGCCAAAAGTGGATTAAGGGGCCGACATCGACAAAACAGAACCGCCCCATCCTGGTCAGATTTTGCTTCCATCGACTTAAGTAATGAAAGCTACTCGAATAAGTTACTTGATTTCTTAGTGGTCATTTAAAGAGTTTTTCTTGGATTAGGTGGGGAGGGGGGGGGGGATAGGGCTGAGGCTGGATTATAAAGCGTGAAGTTTCACTAGCTATTGAGTTAGTCCATTATATTTGTGCTCTTACCATCAAGCGTTAACTGTTGAGTCATGTGTGTCACTCAGTGGTTCCTTAGGGTGTGTTTAATTAAACTTAAAACTACATATTACATTAAATGGTGATAAAATACCATAACTGCTTTGATGTTGTCAATTTAGATGACTACAATGACAGAGTGAAATCTAACACGTTCTTTATCATCACCACAACGTAGTTTTCCAAAACCAAAAGACACACCTTAGACAAGTAAATTAATCAGCGGTCGAGAAACATGGAGCAAAATCCACGAGTTTATTTGACACACCTTATTGTTCGACTTATTCCATTTCACCGCTTTTTCTTGTATATTATCACAGGGATTAATCGTTTCGTGTTATTGTATTCTAGGAGGATTTGCGGAGTTCGGTCTGCGTTTTCCAAATTTGTGTGAATCGAAGCGAGCATCGGGATGCATGTTATCACTGTCAACGCCTTGCATGTCTGGAAAGGACTGCCCACCTACAAGGATATTACCATTCATGTTTCTTGGCTGTGAAGAGGATGCTAAAAATGACGATTTATTGAGAACTAACAGTATTACGTATGTTTTGAACGTAAGCCATACGGCAACGGACTGTACTTTCGTTTCGAATGGACATTATATGAAGATTCCAGTCATCGACAACGGCACAGCGAACATCATCGATTCATTTGATTTGGCCTTTGAATTTATCGGTAAGTGAAATCTGACGAAATCTATAATCGGATTTCTACAACAAATGATCGTATCAAGAATACACCTGTGTTCACTTCTGCCGACAAACCAAATATTGCAGCTTGAGGTGTTTGCAGGTTTAGTTTAGTTGCGGAGGATTTACTTGAGGAACAGTCGATGGATAGTACTGCAATGAAGTTCTTTGGACCTTTCAGGTCACGACTGTTCGTTAACCTTATATTTTTGACGCCCACGATAAGCATTCCGTGTCTTCCAATGCGCCCAAATCTTTTATATAGCAAGAAGGCTTTGCTACGTGTGTAGTGGAGGGTATGCAACGATAAGAATAACCGTTTAACCGCCTTTGATATGTAGGAGTCAACGTAAGCCCAAAGTCTTGGGGGCAAAGAACGATTCTTCTTTTTCGGATCGCATTCTTGGAAGGGCAATGTCTTAATAGTAGGAGCAAGATAACAGGAGTAACTTGGCTGTCAGTTGGCTAAACGAGACTCTGGGCTGCGATAGACTTTATTGCAGTAACTTCCTGCAGTTACAACAGCCCACACGTTGTAGCATGCCAAGTATGTTTTCCCGCTACAGCCCTTGGTTTGGCTAGTTTTTGTAACACAGACACAATGTTGCTCTATCGTAGACTCGTCTCTTCCCAGTTGACACCCAATAAATCATCAGTGTACCCTACACATTCGTTTAAATATCGATGAAAATACAGCCTTTGTTGCTAAGGCAAAATATTGTAATAGAAAAAGCAGAATATTGCAAATAAGAAAGAGAGCAGTGACCTTAAATAAAGTCGTGTTCCCTTGTAAGTCTTAAAGTGAGAAATTGTACGAAGTGAATACAGCACCATTGCTCTGTTACTAGACCCTTCGAGAAGAAGAGCCAAATTTATAATAGCAGGTAGTCGAACTTGAAGGACAGCATAGTTTAATTGATCATGGTAAGCTATCGCTAAAGGGTGTGGCAGTAGAGTCGTTTGTAGAGTACGAAAGTAGATACTGGTAAATATATGTCGAGCTGATTTGTTTCTCTTTGTTTCCCCTCAACCAGAAAAAGCCAAGCGTAGTGAAGCTGTCATTCTCGTCCACTGTGTTGGTGGAGTGTCCAGGTCGGCAACAATCGCCATCGCATTCGTCATGAAGCACCTCAACTTAAATCTCGACAGTGCCTACAGGTAAGAAAGAAGCATTATTCTCACTCAGAAAATACTCGTAATGATGACATCAATATACATCGCCCTTTGGATTACTGCGGCTGCGTAGTATGTACATAAGTCTTTCTAAAGTAAAATCGAGTTGTAGGGATTAGTGCAGGATATGTCTTTGTAGTCGTTCTATAGTTGGTTGTTATTGTTTTTCTTCCTTTGTACTCGTCCACTTCTTTATTTATACTCAGATTTTGATCCATTTTATCGTTCACTTTTCGTCGTAATCGGGCGCTCGGCCAGGATCCTTTTTAGTTTCGCAGCTAGTGTCCATTTAGTGAGACCATCGTCTTAATAGTCGTACTAAGGAGCCGCGCTCTTGTTAGAGCAGATTTTCCCCAGTTATGACATGTGTTATGCGTACCAAAGTTACAGGCTGCGCAATCGTATTGCCATGTCAATTCACCTTCATTCTCCATCTTTTTATGTCCATAGATACGTGAAAGAGAAGCGTCCGTCCATATCACCAAACCTAAACTTTATGGGACAATTACTTCAGTTCGAGCAACGATTAAAAGCCAGTGAAAAATCATCACGCAGTGAGGGCACTTGCAGCTAACCCCAGGCAGCTCATTATCGCCGTGTAACGATGCAAGGCTGACGCTCAAAGCCATAACTAACAATATTCATCGCAGACCAATGTATATCCCATATACCATGATGTTGGATTACTTTGATGTCATCCTCATATAGAGATCTACAGAACTGTTCTGAGGCCAAGCCTTGCAAGTAATAGTGTAAATTATTTAGCTAGACGCTGCTGAGTCAGTGGAGTGACTCATCGTGTCAGTAATAATATATCAAACTGTATGCAAAAGTAATTCAGTTCTTT
The DNA here is from genome assembly GCA_010016065.2 of Carybdea cf. marsupialis auct. non (Linnaeus, 1758). Taxonomy (NCBI): domain Eukaryota; kingdom Metazoa; phylum Cnidaria; class Cubozoa; order Carybdeida; family Carybdeidae; genus Carybdea; species Carybdea cf. marsupialis auct. non (Linnaeus, 1758). The sequence goes on along the minus strand of JAAAKL020002273.1, from coordinate 5,389 downwards.
ACACTAGATGGACGGCCTTTTGCCGTATCAGTAGACGAGGTATTGACCTATATTTAGCGAATCGTTGTATAGTTGGGCGTGCATTGTTTATTGTTGCTTATACCAATAACTTCTCAAATCTTTCATTTTATCTCAGCAGGATGCCATTTAAATAACAACGTTTCTTCTGTGGATATTTTTGAATTGAAAGATTGATCACATTCTGTAGATTCAACTTTCGTAGATGTATGTCGGTGAGCGTGTAGCATTCTCTTATTAATAGTACTTCTACCATGTATGCAACTTGTTTGAATGCATACTGCCTGTTCCTGGACTCTTAGTTCATAAGTTAACAACAGCAAAAGGATTTAATAGATACGGAAAGAGAGTTCTCCGTTAATTGTATTTTCTATAGTAGTTTGTGTGCCTTTTAATTCACCTTTTGGTTATTATTCAACCTTGAGATTTTGAAGGGAAGGTGTAAAATCTCGGAAAATCCTGACGAGTCGTCATTGGAGCAGTAGGCTGGTTTTGATGCCAATTTGGTATCAGCAGCAGCAGTGTGATTTCTTTCTTTTTCCTAGCCACATCTCTATTTCATAGCGTCCATTAGAAGGAAGTGTATATTTTTTAATAAAATGAAATCTCAGTTGGATGCAGTTGTACCATAACGAGACCATGTAATAATGGTAGATTTGATTTAATCAGAACGGGAGGTGGAATGTAACTTTTGTATTTGAATACATGAATTTCATTCTAGAGGTACAGGGAGAACTGTAATGTACCAGTAACCTACTATTAGAGAGAAAGAATAGGGGTGGAACGGAACGAAGCTGTGGGCATTTGTGGACCGGGATATTTTTATTTTCGTTCCTGGTAGATAGCCACAATGTTTCCTATATCTTTGCCTTGTTATAATATTATTTCTACATAACTAATGCTTATGAAAAGCTCTAGATACTAGATATAATAATTATTATTAAAATATTGGCATCTTCAGGAGTCGAGATCTGGAGCGGCATAATTTACAAAACTGGTTCACTTCTGATCTCTAACGTCGTAAGTCGCACCAAATGGGAGTGGAGTGTAGACCCCTTACATGATAAATTGCGCAAAGGCTGGTTGTTCAAAACTATCGGAAGACTGATCCTAGACCTAAGTGGGGAAGAGATTATCCTAGCTCTACATTGACACCTGCACCCCGTTGATAGAGAGGATACATCGCGAGCTAAATGTTATTTAATGAGTATGTCGTAGTTAGTCATAAATAGAGTAATATTTAAAATCAATGAACATTGTGTAGTGATCGTATGCCTGTCAACGTCAAATGACGTATCAATTTATTGCCTCAAAAGTTCGCTTTTCCAAATTTCGGAGTCAAACCTTCGCCACGATTTTGTGATCGGTTTGTTTCAAAACAATTTCTGTAGGGATTGCAGGCAATTTTAGGGTCTCAATACTGGAATTTCTTGTAGACGTACTCTATGCAGGGAAATGAGTGTGCGTCCACATCAAGTTCCGATACCAATGGACCATACTGTGTTTTGTTCTTATAGGGTTTACTTCGCAAGCTCTTGGTGGTGTTTATTCCCATCTTCCTTCCTTTTATCGTAATCGACATTTGTTGATACCCAAGGCCAGTTTTACTCTTCCGGGCATGCGTTGCAAAGCACAATGTTATTTAAGTAATTCGTAGGGAAATGTCAAGAATCCCTCCAAATGTCCTTATCTTTCATTTTTGGACCATTTAATACCACCAATATCTTCAATTAATATTCGTTTCATAGTATTTTTATCCGCTCCTTCATACTGACTTAATTTCTTTCTGAAGTATTGGCACTTGTATATACTATCTGTTTAGTTAACTGTATACTATGTATGGCTCAATGGTATTAAGCCATTGTATGCTCTGCCATAGTTTCTTATTTTGACCCCAATTTAGAAATGTAGACACCATTTAGCAGACTAAATCTTGTTTGTTTTCATGTAGACACAAGCTGTTTATTGTTCTCTTATGTTAAGAGGTGCTTTTGGCATTGTAAGAGTTCGCTTTAAACCAAAGTGAATCACTTCGATCTTGTACGTAGACGAACGAAGTAATTACTTGAAGGCGATTCAACACGGCTTATTCATTAGCGTTCTCTACTGAATTGCATAACAAACCTCATCGAGAAGCAAAAGTGGAAGAATATACGGGTACATGCAAGCGAAACCTTCCTTGAGGGGTATACTGGTACATACAGGCCAAACTTTCTTTGAGGGGTATATTGGTTCATGCAAGCGCAACTTTCCTTGAGGGGTGTACTGGTACATTCTAGCGAAACTTTCTTTAAAAGGTTATACTGGTACATGCAAGCGAAACTTTCTTGGGAGAATATACTGGTACATGCAAGCGAAACATTCCTTGAGGGGTATACTGGTACATACAGGCCAAACTTTCTTTGAGGGGTATATTGGTTCATGCAAGCGCAACTTTC
>JAAAKL020002272.1:0-26741 GCA_010016065.2 Carybdea cf. marsupialis auct. non (Linnaeus, 1758) | reverse complement strand
ATTGTCAGGCAAGCTGTAAACATTGTGAACAGAGAGCAGGTGGCAGCACCTGAGCAAGAAGTGCACCAATCAATGGATTGCGTTTGCAATGGTACGATTGTTGCTGAGTCGATTAGAACATCCTTTTCATTTAACGAAAGTAGAGTTGCGCTTCGTATGGACTCTTTTGTCTCAGGTCTACGCAATATTGTTTCAACGAGGGAGACGAGGAACAATTTGGATTCTCTGATTAAGTATTCTTTTGAAAGTTGTATCAGGTCACCTCCGTGTCTGTCTTTGAATGTCCGTTTTGAGGAAAATGAATACATTGAAGTTGGAAGATCTTTGTTCTCAAACAGGGGAAACGTTAGGTCATTTGAAATTGTGGATAAAAGTTTAAATCCATTAGCAATGTTTTGTCCGTTTTTGGGATTTGAGCCGTGCTTAGCCAATTTTGAGGCTACTAAATCAACCCTTGGTGAGGGTAAAGTTTTGAAGCCATTTTCATTGAATTGGGTTGAGGAATGCCGTTGTGTTGATTCCTGCCATAAATTTTTGGAAGCTCAAGGATGTGAATTTTCACTATTAAAAGGACAGTTTTTTACAGATACTTGTATTATATTTCCACATCAGATGATAAGGAACATTTTAGAACCGCAGTCACTGCTTGTCAATATTTATGTACAAGGCAATGATTCTATCTATGAAACATTGGAAGGTTTAGAACTTAGACAATTGCGAGGAAGCAAAGATCTGAAAGCAGCTAGTCAAAAGACGTGGTCACGTCAGTTGTTTGATATCGATTCAAATTTCCAGTTGAAGATGATACTTAATAATACGTTGGATGCTGGTGCCAGCTATGAAGTAATTGAAAATCAAATATATAAAGAATTACCAGTAGAGGAACATTTTGTCATAGATAGTCGACGAACAATGCCGTTTTGGATAGGAGATAATGATTCAAATTTGACGTCGGTGCTTGGTGGTAATAGAATAGCTTCTGATTCCAACTTTGAGGCGGTGGATATTCGGAGCCTTCAATATTTGCCAATGAAGGAACAGGTATTTGTAGACAAAAAATGTGCAAGGTCATTTCAAATAATTGATAAACATTCCAATTCCCAGTTGATGCCATTCCTTGCTGATATTATGTGTTCTCTTTCCACCTGTGACACAACGAAAATCGAAGAAAGTCACGAACTTCTGGAAAACAAAATATTATCCACTGACAGCCAGCATACACTTGCACACCTGGAAATGGCAAAGCATTCAGACTTCAAGTCAGGTTTTGCTATTGATGATGAATTCCATCCATATTCCAGATGCAAAATAATAGAAAAAAGTAACCAACAATTGGACCAGAACAAATTGCTCACAAAAGACAGTAATATTGAAATGACACTCGAATCTGGCGCTGATTCAAACAATGAGACAATGGAAGATCAAGGATGTCATGAAATGGCACAGTATAATCAGTTGTCTACGTATAATACGAGTACAAGGTCAGCTCAAATGTTGGGAAAGGAGTCCAGTTCAACGTCAATGCTTTACCTTGGTGGTATACTAGGCACTGATTCAACCTATGTGACAATGGAAGATCAAGGACGTCATGAAATGCTCCAGTATAATCAGTTGTCTACATATAATACGAGTACAAGGTCAGCTCAAATGTTGGGAAAGGACTCAGATTCGCAGTTATTATTTTTCATTGGTGATGCTTCTATTGACGAGTCCATGGACAGTCAAGGAGGCCTACCATTGACAGAAGACGGAGAATCGAATTCAGATGGTCAATGTGTGTTACGGGTGAAATCGGCAAATTATTTAACACAGTCCAGTGAGGAAGGTAAAGTACATGTTTATCAAAGATTGAAATTTAGTCCAATCTGTATTTTTGAACTAGACAGTTTCTTGCAGAATAAAGTTTATAGATTTTTCTCGTTAATCATCTCTCATTATAGAAGGTTCGACGTTATCATTGATATCACGGATATTGAATATCCTTTTGCGCATATAGATACTGCAGATCAATGAACATTATGTTTGTTATTCCTGCCATTTCATAATCAATCATCTCTGCATCGTACGTGGTGGGATATAAAAAATGCATCCATGTTTTTGTGAAAGAACAGAAAGGTTTCCTTGCCTTCTTGTACTAAAAGAAGGTTACCTGAGTACAAGAAAACGCCATATCTTTAATGTAACACTCTCGGTCTCACTCTCAATCCCAATCTTATTATTACAATTTATTATTACATGTTAATGATCAATGATCGAATATGATTAATTTGAAAATGAAGAAAGCTTCGATAAATTTCGTCAACCCTTTATTGCCCAACACTATCCCAACATTAGTTCTACTTTTCTTTTCGTAATATGTGTCCTTTCTTAACAAAATGTCCTTAACTCTCCCTAATCTTGTTGTTACATATTATTTGTGAACAGTCAATGAAAGATGTGCAGTTTCTCCTGCCACCGGTTGTCGATACAGGGTCAGTGATAAAGAGGAGGTAGCGATGATGTCTCATGAGGTTTTGTTATTTTTTTCCAAACTAGATCACGATAGTCTTGCAAACTCAACTTGTTTAATTCATCTGATCAGCAACGATTCAGAAAAGCGGCAGAGAGACGAATGCCCGATGGACGAGTCAAACGTATCATTACTTCACCAGCAAGACACATTGAGAAATAATGTACCTGATACCAAAGACAGTAGGTATCACAAGATGGGAGGCAATCAGAAAGATTTGCATCCCTGAAGTCATACTTTACATATAGGATCAGCGACTGTTGATCATGAACTATGAAGATGCCAAAAATATGCAGAGATTAGACGATTAGCATGCAGATGCAAGTCAAGCATCAAAACCCATTGCGATGTTGCTGCAACGAATCAGGCTCAAACTATTGGAGGTATCTAATTCGAATAATCGTCGGCAATTAAACACAGCTACAGGTAAAGAAACAGATTTGGTGGCAGTTAAAGGAACAACATCCAGGCATGTTTCATTTTTCGAAAAAAGGAATTAACTGACATATCTATTTATGTTAATATAAATATTTTGTAAGTTGCAAAATGGGAATGGATCATACAAAACAGCAGTTATTTGTTGTTGTAGAATTCGTTCAAGAAATTCAACTGGTCATGTAAATTTATATCATGTGTATTGACAGAATAATCGCTGATTATACTTAATCATTAAATTGTACATTGTAAGATACGCCTTTGATTAACGTAAAAAATGTGTGTAATACTTTTGTGTAACAATAAATACCTTTCGAATTAAAAAGAGTCTCTTTGTGTGATTAAACACCAGGCACAAATCATCATTGCATGCAAGTCTCTTCGCTTGACACATACCTACTACATAATTGATAACTTCAATTGCCTGGGCAGTGCTTTCAAATAGTTCAAAAGACTGTTGCATAAATCCTGCTTGTCATTGGTTGTATTTAAAGACTTTAACCTCCCACATTACTATTGGTAACAAACTGCAGCTATAGCCATCAAATATAAAATATTTAAATTTGCAGGCTACAGACACATAAATTAGGACATGGAATATTGCTTAGACCAGTGACTCTTGACCTTTATGTCTCGGCTGACCAACTCTACAAGTCAATGTCGAGTCGTGGGACATAGAGCACAATAGAATCTTTAGTATTTAATAGTGTATAAACATGAAAAATACAAGTGTAACGTCGAGCAGATTAACTCTGATAAAATAAAAATAGCGGAAAACAATCAATCACGTGAACATAGTTACTAATCAAGAAAAATGCTTATAATTGGGAGGTTTGAAGCCAAAGAAACAAGGACGCGTATAGGTTGAGATGACGTGGAGTAGTCCAGCTGCATGAGTGTCAGTGAGCCCATTGCGGGGTGTGGGGGTGGGTTTATCCGTATCAACTTCAAGAAAAGCTCTTCACACACATAAGCTGATTGGAAGATGAAGCCTGCAAATACGCGTTTTGGAGAAATTGTGCTAAACTACCTTGTTGAACGTGGAGCTCATTTAAGTACAGTTCTGACTTGAATGTGTAGTCAGGTCAACTAGTTGTTGCCTGTATTCCTTTGAGAGCTTTCCGAAGAAACTCTTGAGAACTTTCTGTAGTTCCTCCTTCCATTTGTCGAATACCAGAGTATGGAGAGATCTACATTGAGGTTCCAGATGTATACACTTTCTATACCAGTAAACAGAAATCAGTTTTCTCAGTGAATGTTTAAAGAGCACTTAGCCATTACTTCACTTCCGAAAACTGGTAACTGTAGAAGAAGTAAACTGAGTGTTAGTAGCTTAGAAAATGCAAATTCGATTTTTTGCCTGTCATTTGATGCGAATCTACCTTTAGGGATCCCCCACTGTGACGACATCCAGTTAAAGTACACGAACGCAGCATGAGGTATCTCTACCCAAAGTATTATTAAACCTGTGATTCAGATAGCAGTTTTGATTTTAGCTGAAAGAAAATAGATCACTCTAGAAATCAACACCACCTTAGATGACTGTGCTCTTTATTTATTACGCAAGGAAGTAAATATTTCATTGTCAGATAAGGTGATGGGTGATAAAACGCAAAGTGTATATTGGTAAAACGAGGCGGTGACATATTATCTGCTAGTAAATTTGCTACATTATCTTTCGGCTCCTATTCGCCAAGAAAAACCAGCGAAAAACCACCACTTCGCCAAGAAAAACCAGCGTCTCGAAACGAAATGAAGAGTGTCACCGTCTCACCTGAATCCAAAAGTTCAATGTACAGTTCAATCATCACTGTCTCTTTTAGCCAGATGTAATGGTTTACCTAAGGGTCACCTACCTCAGTCGGTAGAGTGCACGCCAGAACTGCGTGGATCACGGGTTCGAATCTCGTTGCTGACATCCATTCCTATTTCTTAAGTATCTTGATATGGCACAGAGAGGCTGGTCTCCGAACCTGCATATCCATTGTAGAGCTGGATGTTGATGTCTTCCGGTGGAGTATTGGAAGTTAATGTGACGACCAAGAAAATAGATCATGTTATCAACCTGGCTCACGTAGCTCAGTTGGTAGAGCGTGGTTCTGAATACATGAGACGTGACCTACTTTTCCATTTCTCTAGAAGATATTCAAACATATCATTTCCCTTTCATCATTCTCTGAAACACTTTGTTGTTACTTTATTATGTTTGCTGTTATTTTATTATGTTTGTTGTTATTTTATTATGTTTGTTGTTACTTTACTATGTTTGTTGTTATTTTGTCTTGGACAGCTCATCTTCAACTCGAACAATCAAGTAGATGGCCAAGTATATGAGGCTTACAATAAGCCCGTATCTACTGGAGTGATCTTAGCTTTAAACTAAACAACGATTGCGTGCTATTGTACTTCTCCCGATGCTTGATGATGCTTTCAATTGTTCCTTTCTGTATTATTTCAGCCATTCCATCATTCGTGCGTTTTCCCTACTATTCGACCCATTGGATTTTCATCATTCTGATGGGTGTGTCTCGTATATGAACTTGCGCATCTTGATGATTCCTGACAGACTTGCGAAAAATTTCCAGAGGCATGGATGGATAAAAAACTATGACCATTCACAGATCCGCAAAATTAGGGAATCTTACTGTACTGCAATACAACTGTACATACTACAATTTCACATGTATATGACAGGAAGGTTGACAGACAAATAGAAGACTGCAATTAAGCAATAGCGTCTATGCATGTAAGACATTTCCTTTAGTGTCATTCCGGTTGTAGATTTTTCCGTGTGTTTTGCAATTTTCCAGAATCGAGATGTCACACCGTCCTAATCTTAGAAACGTATCTCATGTTCTTAATAAACGACGGACAATGATTCATTTTTGGTATTTTTCCAACCCACGCAGACTTTATTAGGATCCTCTTGTTTACCATTTCTTGTGATTTACTTAAGTTTAATATTTTTACTGCTTTTCTATGAAAACACAAAAATTAAACTTTGTATCAAAAGTGAAATTGCTATTTGTGGGCTTAGTTTGTCATCGCAAAGGGAAAAGCTGCAGCTATACTGCCCCAATTACCCACACCCCCCCCACACACACACACATACACACCGTGTTCATTTACGTTGACAGAAATAACTGTCTCTCCATCTGTTTGGATCTCACGTTTATTAAGTACCTTGGATTACAGAGACGGTGTACATGGCAGAGACAATGAAATTGGGGAAGTTAAGGGGTGTGTGGGTCACGGTCCATGCACGTTCCTGCAGAATGTGTAGAATCTACATAGAATCTATGTAGCCGGGCTGTAGTGATCTTTGATCCTCTAAACCTACCTACCTTTGATACCTTGGCTAGAGCTCTGTGGATCAAAACAAAAGAATTCAAAGCAAAACGCAGTCATTTCGTTACTTTTACGTCACTAGGGGAGTAAGAATTTTATCAATTCCCCAAAACATTTAAAGGTACTAAAACTGTTAACCACGCCCCTTTAATTGCTTTCATTGCTTTTTCTCATAACAACGATTTATTTTCCCATATTATCATCTGTCCTCTAACTAATAGCAAGCAGCCATCCCCAAGAGACCTTCCTTTTGTGTGGTCAAATAGAATTCTAATGAGTGACTTGATTTTTCTTTCCATTAAAAGTGATATATTTTTCAGCCAGACTTTTGATTTTCATGACACTAAAATACATCGAAGCATATTTGATACGTAATCGATTTGCATACAAAAAGTAATACAGTCACATTTTAGAAGATAAATCAGGAATTAAGCCACGTTATCTATTGTCGTATCTGCTCAATCTAGACAAACTTAGGAGTCTACCTGGCCCTCCAACTTAATGTCATCACCCACATAATTAATTTCAAAGTGTGGGTGCCTAAGTCAGAAAAGCATTATTCTTTATAATTTTGCTTTGGCAAACAAAGAGATTATGCGATCATGTTTGAAGTTGTATGCTCTCTCTTACATAAGGTCCATCTCGGATAAAAAGTATGGGGAATATACCCCCTGTCCCTGGTAGTGGGAACCCTGCATGGCTGGGAATACTAACATGGTGAAGAACAAATTATGAAGGAATGGGTGGTGTTCCACGTTACCAGCGAAGATGTAGCTTAAATCGGGAGTACTCCTCCCAAATTGTATTACCTCGATCTTATCCCAGTAACTGCGAGTGTGAAGGGGCCGCGAATTCAGCAAAGGAACAGTGTTCATAATGTTCAACTTTATCAACTATCTTGACAGGTTATCTAATTCAACAAAATAACAGCACAACTTATTGAAATACTCCTATAACTCATGCCAGGTAACTCATGCTATGTTATGTGCAAGAAATGTTTCAAAGAGAAAGTGACCAATGCATTTGACATAGTGAAACAACGTCTGCACAACAAGCTGAAAATGCATCTACAAAGAAGAAGAATACGATGAATCATACCTGTGTTACAAGCACCTCTGAAAGCCTACTAACCACGCGAGGTTAAATAGTACGCACAGCGTTATACGCATCATTCCTCTAGAGTTTTAGATGTTTCTACTGAAAAGTAAACCGTGATCACCTCTGAATCGATGAGATTTCGTCCTCCACAGCTATGTTTTTTGCTTTCCATGACTCCTGTCGCAGCGTGAGCTTAATTTGAGAACGAGAACTATTTCCATGGTTGCATCTGGGGCAAGCGGATCAGATGCTCCTTCTTGACAAGTCTTAGCCAATTAAATGCTTACAATTTTATCATCATCCGCAAGAATACAATAGCCCTAGTGAGGTAAGACGCCATTATGCCCCATCTCATCAAGATCGAGGTTTGACAAAAAATCATCAATAGCAAGCTTGCCAGACTGTACGTTGATAACAATTTGTTTGGAAAGAGTATCAACAAGGTCTGGATAATCATCTTCTAAGCACAAACATCAGTGTATTCAGTCTCTAGATGTTGTCCACGGCATTTTTGAAAATTTTGGTGGGGCAATGCCCCATTGCCCTCCCTGCACGAGCCGCTACTGATGTAAATTAAAAATTCTATTTCTTTTTGTGAATGCATGCAGTTTAACTGTATATTGCAGTATCAGCATTCAGTCGATGGGTACTAAATTATTGGTAAAAGATGAAAGCAGGGGTATTTCAGTATTTGCATCCATGTTTAAAAAGAAATGCTTTTTGTGCTCCGCCAGCTGTACTGTCTGCCTCTCCTTGTCAACATCGGAAAGATGATGTGTGCAAATTTGGGTGAGATATGCATTCTTGTTGATGCTTAGGTCGTTGTATCACTGGACCTACCGTGGGATACTAAGGTGTTATTTTGAGGTAGTTTACCTTCGCCATACAGGAAAGCGATGTAGTACTATTTTGACAGTTGCAAAAGAGTTATCCATACACGTCAATGTGCCTTGAGTCTGTCTGTTTTTCCCCTTAGACGCTGTCCAAATAATCGCCATACAATTAGACGCTGTCCAAATAATCGCCATACAAATAGACGCTGTCCAAATAATCGCCATACAATTAGACGCTGTCCAAATAATCGCCATACAATTAGAAAATTCTTCAGCCTGAGAGCATCATGGGGTATTTCCCAATAAGTGTTGTCTGATGTTGACCCACCTACTGACCAAAAATAGTCCAAGGAAGCTTAATGGGGCAGGTTTTGCGCATGCAACAGTTGAACAAACTTGCAGTGAACCCTCGTGATCGGCCAAATAGTCCAAACTGGAGTGATCAAGCAAGAGGCGTTTTGCTGGTCATAAATAAACATCTTGTACATTTTGCATGTATCTGCAAAATCCTAGTGGGGTTGCGGTGGTCAGTATCCATAGTTGGTAGCAAATGAAGTACTTCATGGCAACGGCATTCTTTCCCTTCTCACCCTACTGAAGAGCGTTATTTAGAAGCTACACGTTTTGAGTAAATTCACCGCTCATTTTCAGGTATCGAAGTTATCCGCAAAACTACTGCTTTCTATACTCTGGATATAGGGTGTTTGTACTAGCACGTAATGGTAACATTTTCTCTTGTACGTTTGTCCAGACATGCAAGAGATCTTCCTTAGTTTTACAGCGTTCAAATCTATACAAGAGGATTCATTTCAAAGTGTTACGGCAGAATTAGTTACAAGTTTTTGACTCATCTCCAGCTTTTTCTCATCGCTTTCTCCTGGGTGACAGGTATTCTGATGAGACAATGATATGAACAAGGGGGGTACACTACTTCACGTTGTTTTACAAAGTAAATGCAATATATGCCGAGGGGATCTCTGTAACATAGCCTCCACAAATGCCTTTCACACTTTCATTGATTTACTCCATCAACTGAGCTTATTTACAATTCTTATAGAGCCAAACTTCGGAAGCTTCATTACCTATAAAATGGGTTTCAACTGTTAAAATCGCAATTACTGTTTCCCTTTTTTGTTTACAGCTACGTATAGCTTCTAGTATGGATGTTGTTGTGTCGTTTTTAGAAATAAAGAAACAATTTATCCCTCTCCAAATGTAGTTAAATTTGTACAAAAGATTATTGAAGGCATCGTCCCTAGATGACGAACCCTTATGAACCCTTTAAGGAGTTATTCATCTCATCTTAGAATTCGTGATAAGTACCTTTTTACAGCAGTCGTTACCTTAGCGCTTTTTATCTAATGTTGAATTGAATGGTATTGTCACTCTTTTATTGTTAGAAAATGACAAGCGCGTGATGCCATCGGGAAATAGGGCAGACCATACTGATGGTCTGTCCTATTTCCTGATTGCATCACGCATTTATCATTTTTTAGCTTTGGAGGTTTTTTTAGTATGTAAAGATAACGTATAGGAAACCTGATACGATGCATTTATATGTGATGCCGTGATCATACTCCCTTATCATTTGACGTATTTTTATGCAAGGAATGTGCTTTATTTACAGTAAGGCAGCTTTTCAATATAAGCATCGTTTGGAATTGCTTTTTACTTACGAAAATCACGAGATAAATTTACAGAATGGTCATGCAACGCCTATTTAAAATATGACGATAATGTGCCTTGAAGTTTGGATAGGGAAGCGTGTTCTTCCTTCTAATGATCACTCAGTATTTGTAGGTAGAGCAGCATATTTATAATGAAGTACTTGCCACCTTAAGGACTGAGTTGTGAGTAGCTATTGCTGCCTTGTACATAAACAGACTTCTAGATTCGAAACAAAGCTAACTCGATATTTTGGATGACTTTCAGAAAATTCGATTCAAATCAGGTCCAGAACTTGCCATATTGTCATGTTCGCATACCCAGTCTAGGTAACACGTTATTATTAATTTTGTTGTTTTAAATCCAAACCGTATACATGTTCACTGCCTTTCATGAGGTTTGATCTCATTTCCGGAATTCACCTCTTTGAATCAGGTGATACGATATTTAATATGACAACACCATCCCATCCCATATGCATGATGTGAGCCTTTTTCCAGCGACATCTTTATATCGCTAAAAACATGTCTGTTGAATTTCTACGACCGTCTGCAGGACTGATAGCTTTGATATCAAAACAAGAGGATTGTTTCATTGTATTTAATTCTTTCTCTGTTTCATATGTAACGATGAATAAACTAGATTCAATCTTTTAGGCAGGATCACGCTGGGCACACAGTTGGTGTTATCGTTATCGCAATTTTGGATCTTGAAATAGTATAAAACTTGTCATGAACTAAACGCTATTTGCGACCTGCTTATTCCTATCATGGGGTAAGAGTGATGCTGTATGAATACATTGAAAGTCTTGCCGTAAGGACTGGCATTTGTGGACAAAAGCCAGCAACTGCACAATAAAACATTATAGAGGCTTATTGTATTGCAGATCTGTCATCTCTTAACTGGATCTGCTTGTTAGGTAATACCTAAACATGAATTTATGTGAACAAGCGATTAGAAAACCCATGTATAATTAACAAGTAAAGAAACAACACTTTTGCACAATTATCCTGGAAATTTATAGGAGCTTAGTTAGTGTTTCTCTCAAAAATTCCCGAGTTGAGGCCAGGGACTGATTTTAATCAATGACGCTACAACATCGATTGGCAAGTTTAAAATGTTTCATCATTAAGTTATTCTTTCTCTTTTCTTTCTGTTGACCGCTACATTATATTTTGAGAGGAGAAGGTTTGAATTAAAAAGTAGGAAGAGAGAAACCTGCTTTTGATGTAATTTTCTATATCTCTTGTATCTTTTCATGGGCACATTATGCTAGAATACATTTACTTTCTTCACTTCCTAAGAAAATACTAAATTTGTTTAATCTATGATCTCTTGCCGAGGTTATTTGCATTTAGGAAAACATGGAGCATTCCTGTTGTTACTCATGCTGATATTTGTGTGATCTTTTGTGTGCGATACTTAATTAATGAAGTTTACCGTTTCCCTTAAGGTTCATATTGCCCAAGATGAGCTAAAGCAGACCTTCCAGCAACTTGCAGAATTAGAGAAAGTATTACGTGAGAGCCAAACTACAGTCCAGGAACGAGAGAAGCAGGTGTCTGAGCTTGACAGGTATTATTGCAAGTACGTTACTTTCACTCATTCCAGAGGGACGCAAAAGCACCAATGTTTATTGCCGTTATATGGATGCTGGAAGAGAATTATTATTATCAGATGCTTTACCACTTACATGAGCGACCAACCAACCAATTTCTTCATTAATTTAAAACCGTAACCTTGGAGATTGTAAAGAGAGGCTGGTCAAAAAGCCCTTCTTTCGCTAGAGGATTGATTTATAAGATAGGGTACATTTGGAGCTTGATTTCGTACCATGGCTATATTGACAGTTGTTGCACGCTCTCACCTGTATTTCTTCGAAATTTCCTTTTTATGAGAACTTCTCTTGAAATTTTCTGACTGACAAGAAATGGCATATCTTTGGTATAGCCTTAAAAGCTAGATGCTAGCATGACGGAAACCTTAAACTCTGCAAAACCGTATTGCATCTCTTTCAACATCACTATTTTTCTATGTTGGTTTGTGAAGGAGTAATGAAGGAAGGGTAGCTCTCTAGAGTGTAATTCTCTGATAGCCATTCTATGTACATAATTGTCATTTTACCCTGATATTAGGCGTTTAAATGTGAATGAGGAAGAACTTCTGTTGAAAGAAAATGTTTTGAAAAACCATGAAAAGCAACTGATAGAAATGGATAGAACACTCAAAGAAAAGCACCTCATGCTCAAGCATAAAACATTGCAGGTAAAGTGTGCAATTGTTATCAAGTTCTTGATGAATTGTGTATGTTTTAAACAGTGGACCCTCCTCTTTGATCTATGACGTCTGTAAACTTTGGAAGAAACAGTCCCTTGTAAGTAGTTCAATACTGCCGACGGAATTTTTGTCTGTATACATGTATAGTCTTTCATCAAGTTTTGTTTATGCTCCTAGGGAATTAGGGTTGTTCACATAGTACGCTCGAACCATTACACAAGAATCTTGTCCCTTCACCCAATCCTTAGCACATACTTAAAACATTACGTATCTTCGTGGAGGGGTGCTGGCATGTTTCTCCTCAAGGATCTGTATTTCATGCAATCGAAGCCAGGCAATCTTTGATAATTGAGCAGCATTAATTAAGTGGCCGTCAAACGGCCTGTTAAGCAGAATAACATGAGATAGCTATTAATGGTGTATCTGGATTGACTCGATTTGCAATTCAGATTTCTTTCCTACGTTTACCTAAGATGCTGATTGAACAGAAATCAGAAATGTTGATGGTGATGGTATCGAGATTACAGCGTAACGTAAGAAACAAACTTTGCTTGCATTGATGTCAACTAATTGATCATTCTGAAGTGTTCTCAGTTATGTACATCTTTTTTAAATGTTTCCGTTCTATATTTTTATACAATGTTTGGTATTGAAACATTTCAACGTTTATTTTGCATGACCTCTGTTTTCTTTTTTTTGGGATATCACAGTTTTGAGAGCATAAAATTTTATAAAGCATGGAGATAAGGTGAAAAGATGAGTATTTCAGCGTTGGACTTCTTCACAATTTGTTAGCCATCGAGTAGTTTTTGCACAAAAAGGACGGGAACAGCTGCTTGAAAAAATGAGAAGCTTAATGGTTACAAATTGGAAAGTTAAAGGAAAACCAGCTGGAAACGATTATGCTATGTTTCACCGCAGTTCTCTGCACAATTGGAACATCGTCAGAACACGATTATTAAACTTTCAGTTCTCATGAGCCAAGACACACTACAATAGCCAGGGATTGTAATGCCAGTTTGAGTAGATGCTAGAGAAATAAAAAAGTATGTCACTTGCGCGTACGCTATGCCAACTGAACCAGGTGAGCCCCGTTGACAACATTGTCTATTTCTCTAGTCGCCATATTAGCTCCCAATACTCCACCGTAGGACATCAACATCCAGCTCTATGTAATGTTGGAGATCAACCTCTCTGCGTCATGTGACTTGACCATGGAAGGACTGTCATCCAGTCCATCATACTCTCTACAGGCCATTATAAGTTCAAATCCGGTTGGTGACATACTTTTCTATTTCTGTAGTATCTATTCAAACGGATTATTTCAAATTCTCTCTTCTCGAAAACAGTTTATTAAAAAGCTAGTTTATTCGAGTATACAGTGTATCGAGATGTTCTATAAATTCACATTTTTCTAAGGTCGCACAACTAGACATGAATTTAAAAGAACAAAGAAGTGAACTTCAACTGCGATTAAACTCAATGGAAAAGACACTAAATCAAACCCAGTTGGAACTTACAGAAAAGACGTTAGAGGTACGTGCAGTATAGTGAGTAATCAATGAAATAATGCGGATGCTTGTTACTTGCATATCGAATCATCTCTATTTACTCATGTTTGAATCGTCTTAAAATTGTTTTTTTTGGTTTTTTTTGAAAAATTTCTTCACTCAATACAAGGCAGAGTTGCCACTTCAAGGTATTGAGTTAATTTGAAAGAAGTGAAAAGAAAACGTAAACAGAAAAATAGATGTAATTAAAGACAAAAAAATAAAGATTTTCAAGAAGATGGCGATTGACATCAGATTAAGTGTGTCAAGATCATAAGTAAGAGGAAAGCAGTCTGAAGACAGAGAGTTCCAGATCTTGGCAGTCCTTGGGAAGAAACTGTTAGCATATAAATTTCTGTTTGTTTTGGGAATAGAAACGCAGGGATTCAGCATACCGTGTGGATCTTGACCTGATGAGGGGAAGAAGAACCAACTCAGCCAACTCAGAAGAACACTTAACAAAGTAGTACCTGTAGAAAAGACTTAAATGTGCAACATCTCTACGGTGAGACAGAGCTTGAATTGTACAGGCCACTTCAGGGCCAACCGCATGGAAAACTTGTTTTTGGAGCCAGTCAAAAATGTTGAGATAGCACATTGGTGCACCACACCAAAGATGACAACAATAATCCATACAAGGCTTGATCATTACCTTATAAAGATATAACACATCGTCAGCTGACAGACAGATCATAGATTGCAAAAAAGCCCCAACCCTCCTTGAGACAGACTTAGCTAGGTTAGTCAGTTAAGGCCCCCATTCCAGCCTTGATGTAAAAGAAATGCCAAGGAGCTTCAACGATGACAGCTCCTCAAGAACAAGGGCATCCATACTACGTCGCACCTTTAAAGGGTTCTGAGATCTGTCAAAAAATACCAGCTGAGTTTTTCTTGCACAGAAAGTCACTTGTTTGTAAGATGTTCATTTGTTTATTAATTGCGGTATTGCTATTTATCCCTTTTGACATGAAATCGTTGTCGTTGAGATTAAATTTTATTAGTGGTATTGGAAAAGAGTGTGAAGAGCCATGTACCCTGAAATTGGCAAGTACTCTCCCCTCATCTAAAATAGCATAAGAAACTGAATTGTCCATCTATTGTGACGTTTTTATCGTATCGTCCTGAAGTATCCACATTCCAAGCCTTAGTTATATTCATCTAGGATGAACTCACGTGGGTGAGGTATTAAGGGTTTCTTAGAGTGTCAAGCTCCTTTACATGTAGTTGTTTGTCGAAAGGATACACTTAATTTTAGTGTTTGTTCTTCCACAACATTTGAAGATTCTAAGTCCTTTGACCTCCACATTGACCTCCACATGGTCTGCTGATTTGATTCTAAACTTTTAAGACGCAACTTATTGTGAACAATTTACAAATTGTGACACGATTGGTTTTTAATGCACGGAGGGATTGTGCTCAAGTGACTTTTCACGTAGCAGAGTTCGATATAAATTTTTCTTTTCACTGCTGTTTTACAATGAAAGTGTTGTATTGCACCGTGAAAATTTTATAACGTATAAAATGTGCCTGGCGGATTCAAGAAGGGACCGTCAATCGCGATTCGCGTTGCGTTAATTCCAACTCTGCATGGACATCTTCATTATGATGCTTATTTACAAACAATCTTGATGCCTTGATGAGTCTACCGTCGTTTTTACTCAATCTGTTTGACTTTCGTTGTTCAATTCAATTTGCTTTTATAACTTGTTTTTAGAAACAGTCTGGCATTTTTGGGTGGTTATTCCTCTCATTTATTGACTTTCTTGTTCACCTTTCTCACATATGCGCCAGTTAGATTTTCTTATGTCAGCTGGTAAATCTCTCTTCCACTGAAAGTCCCTTCCACTTCTCCCTCTCCCTATACTTTCGCGTCTCCACAATTTCTCTGAGCGACTTGCTTCGTCTCTGCAACGCCCTATCCACTCCTTCGATCCACCGCTTTCTTGGACGACCTACTGCTCTTTTGGACGCCACTCAAGATGCCTCTCTTACTTCATTTGTCCAATAAGGGGGCGTTTTCTTTTTACCTTGATAGGGTTTCTTTTCACCCAGTACTTCGTTTGCTGCCTGAATGGTCTTCTCCCTGAACTTACTCCACAACATCCCTGTTTCGTTCGCTTCGTTCTCTCCTCGACACTTCTCCTCTATTACCTCCCTGAGTCTTTCAACCTTCTCCGGTTCACTCAGGGTTTTTTCAGTTTATACCTGTTGATCTTGGTTCTTCTTCTATTTTTGGTTTTCTAATTGTAATTTTAGCTGTGATGATTATACCTATACCAAGTCCATTTATGACTTTCGCGATGTTGATAGTAGGTGTTCATCACAGCCAAGTTATTAACTATAGCTAAATCCAGTAATCGTTGCTCTTCCAAATTTCTCTGTCCGATGCCATGTATACCTACATTTTGTTCATAATTTGCTCTGTTACATCCTGTATGTCCGTTCCAATCTACACACATTATTATATTTTGTTGATACGTCTTATCATCTATAGTTTCTTGTATCTCTTCTTTCTTTCCATGTAATTCTTCGTTCTCGGCTGCTATTCTTCCCAGTTGTGGTGCATATACTTGTATCAAACTAATACCCATCTCTATCTTCAGATCCATGCTTATAATTCTTTCGTTCACTTGTTTGATCTTCTTAACACAGGGGGCAAGATCTGTGGTCACGAGGAAAACTACCCCATGTCTACCATCTTCTCCACCGCTACAAATCAATCTGTAATTTTCATGGATGGTCCGATCGTCTTTATCTTTGAATTGCGTCTCTGATGAGGCCAACAATGCCAAGCCCCTCATCTTCATCAACTCAATTTGATCTGCATTTCTGATTTCTTAAGTCCAGATGCGCATGCAGTCATCATCGATTGAGTTCGCACAGGTCCGAAGATTCTTAGCACCACTTCCTATTTACAGTCTGTCGGCCATTGCTTCTTCTTGATTCACCATGCTTTACTTGAGCACAAATTTCTTTACACCAGTGGGTTGCTAGGCCTATCCTCGAGACCCTCCTCATTTATCCTTGTTTTGGGACCGGCAAGGTGGTGAGCTGGCATGCTCCTCCATGCCTGAATTTATTGGCTATAAGAGTAAACAAACATTGCCTTGTCAAGTGATTTTACTAGAAACTGAAATGCTGCCACATTGTTGCTGCAAGTTCATATAGGGCACTAGTTGTGTGTACCACGGTCGGGAATAATTAGGGCAAGGTATGACACATCCAAAGCAGTTATGTATTTTATTTTTGTAGGTATCTGATCTGAAAGCAACAGTTGACAAGTTGGAAGCGGTGGAAAGGGACAAATCAGCGAAACTAAATCATCTTGAAAAGTTGTTAGAGCAGCACAACTCAACACTAACTGAGAAAACGTCACAACTGCAAGATTTAGAGAAGGTAATCTAGTTCACTTGAAATCATTTACTAAGAACTTTTTGGTAAGAGAGCAAGTACTGGTCAGCTATAGGCCTTACATAATCATCAATGTCTTCTTATTAAATAGGTACACAATAAGGTATGTACAGGCTTGATTTAGGTATACCCATTCCAGATTATTACGTAAATAGCATTGCCATCGTCTAATGGATACAGATGGTTGAGGAAGTCAATACATAAAGCATTTAGTCAAGGGTCGAGGAAAGGTCCATTCCTAGCATTCAAACTGAACTTGTACAGCTAGTGCCTTGGCCTGGGCGGAGTTCAGTGGATATTTTAGTAAATTTAAGTCTGCCGAATTTGCAGTAAAATTGTATCCGGGTTAGGAAGCTAATCAATGTTTCATTCTATCTGAAATAGTTTTTCTGCTTTTAAAGATGGTGTCCATATCTAAATTCAGCGTCATAAAAGTATCCCCTCCTGATAATACGTGTTATATCACCACACGTTCTTAAGAGACAAGAAACAAAACGAGAATTTATGATAGCGTAGTGCACGGCAAAATCTTAGTCATAAACCGTATTATATATCCCCTTTATGCCCTGGAATGACCTCAGCCACTTGCTTACGACTTATGAAAGCGCTTACCACATATTTACACCTATTTATTTAGCAGTCATACTGTTTTTTACTCGCAAACTTCGTACCCATGCGTACCCTGAGGTTAATCAGGAACGTTCGTTACTCTGACTGTTACAACATTGCCTCACAAGCCTTAAGGAAGTGAAAATGTTTTTAAAACTTCTTCTTCCCAGACTTTACAACAACAAGTTGAAATAAGCAACGAGATAGAAGAGAAAAACCAAGAACTGAGTGCCGTTAGAGAAGAGGCGTCTCGACTGGTGAGTTGAGCAGAACCCAGACCATTTGTTGAAAGTTAGTGTCTTTTGTTTAATTTGCTGCTGAGTTGATGCCAATTAGTTCTTCGCTGGGCGCATACTTCATTTAAGGTGACTATTGACCTCCTGATTCTGAGGGTCTCAGTATTATTAAGAATATTGGAACTCTGCAGTTATTGTCAAAATACGGGGATTAAAGGGACCTTGTTTCTGTTTGAGATGGTATACTGTACCACACCTTTTCACCATAGAAGTAAATTTAGGGGAGTTCATTCTGAGTCAAATGTCATTGAAATTTCTTATAACAAATGCAAGAAATAGTTTGGAAAATCCATGGAGTTTTCGACCATGGTGTTATCCATGTGGTCCTGAGTGATCAGACTTTCATATACTGTACTTTAAAGGCAGGCATTCGGAAACTTTTGGGATTAAAATTGAGAAACGCTGCTGCAAGCACTACACGAAGGATACCTTTGCGAGTGATATTTGAAGATAGAGCCTGTCTGAGAATGGAAACGACATGAATGCAGCATTCCTGATTTGAAATATAAGCATTCTTAATTTGAAATATGAGCTACTCTTGGATGTACGTAGTTGTCATGCCCCAATCTAATCAATAAGGCTTTAAGGGACACTGCATCCATGAACGACTTGACATGCAAAAACGTTGTCACATTTGGAAAGTACCACTAAAATAAGAAGAAGAGGGTAATTTTACAGGAGGCCAAAAAACTACGCTAATAAAGGTATTTTCAAATGCAACTCCGAGTACTATTGCTAGGTTATGGAAGAAATAAAGGTAACCCCAGATCGCAATTGAAAAGTATAAGCGATCTTACATCGCGAGAAATATGCTCTGAGTGCTTTAGACGTCGATGAGATAACCTACTATGGCCAACATCCATGATAAACACTTCGCTACCGTTGGCATGACCCTAGTAATTATAGTAAAGTCCCAAATGAATACATCTATTAAAATGACTTTGTTCGATACAGTAATAGGCCTGGAATGTATAATTGCGTGCATGCTGGTGGTAGGCTGCAAGACTCCTTGGTGGTAGTAGCTGACAGCCTTGCTAAAGTGATAAAGCGATTATTATTATTATTATCATCATGTACTTTTACCCGGGCAATTCGCCCGATCCGGTAAGGTAAGGTACTTTTTCATTCATCTGAAAATATTGCAAAGTAGTAGCCTTAGCGACAGTTAAGATTAGGTGACGAAATTGACGAAAACAAGTGTTGGACCATCAATATCTTACCTACCATATACACGTTGATATTAGAAAGGTTTGTTTACATCCAGTTTTATGGTTGTTGAAGGACCAGCTGTAACTAACGTCAAAACTGTTTAGGGTTTCCCAAACACCTGTCTATGCTTTTTATTCCAGCACATCATGCAGATAACATCCCTATCTTAAAAAAGGTAATTGTCAGTTTAGGAGTGCTCCAAAGAAGTATCTTCCCTTCCCCGTCTACGTGAATGACCCACCGTCACATAACCTAAACTCTGTTGTTACATTATACGCTTGTAACACTGTACTATTATATCACTTATCAAGCCACGCGAATAACTTGGAAATCAGTTCAACGCTACAGGTATAGTTCCTCACCAACTTTATCAAAGTCATATTAATGTGTTATTTTTCGAAGCAATGCGGAGGAAAAGTGATGACGTCACAAATCAAAAGTTTTGGAAATAGGACAATTTGACTCCAGATACCTGAAGACAACCCGAGAATAGGCTGTTTCTCAAAATACGAGACCTGTAATGTATGTAATGTTTAAACTAGAGGCGTTCGAATTTAAAAAATCTCTGTTCAAGACTCTCTTAATTTTTCTTGGATCCTTACGTTGGGATCCAGCATCAAATAACAAGGTTTTGTTAGAGAGGTTTAAAACTTTGAAACCTGATATCTCGGTGTTGGGAAGAGGCAAGACTCTCAATTTTGGCCATTGACGTTCTCACTAATAGGGCTATATGAAGATTGAGTATTTTTCCGTAATTCAAAAATTTTCAAAATCGTGACGTCACACTTTTCCTCCGCATGAAACATTAAAGAACAACCAACATGTTTTTTAATTTGTTGACCAGTATGTCTACACCATGTGACCGAACCATGAAAGTCCCATAAATCTTTCTAAATTGCGTAGAGTTGGATGTTGGTGTTCACCGGTGGATGGCAGGGATCGGATGTGGCGACCAGAGAAAAGCTAACTATGCTATCGCCGGGTTACTATAGCTTAGTTGGTAAAGCAGCACCCCACGACTGCATGGGTTCCAGATTCGAATCCTTTTGACTGTCCTTTAATAAAGTTAATGACGATGCACACACATGTAACTTTACGAATAAAACGTTATTCAATTTCTCAATGCTCAAGGGGATTGGGAGGAAGGGAAGTAGGTTTGATTACTGATGTATTAAGCAGGACTACCCAAGTCTTCAGGTGTTGTTGTCAGTGATATAGAGAGTTAGTCTTACTCTACAGTCTTAATATGTGCCAGAGGAATTGCAGTAACTGAAAAGCTGTAGAAATGAGATAATGTTCTGAAAATCTAACATAGAAATATGAGTGCTTCTTGTAAGATCTTCTTTCAATCATCTTCTCTTCGACCTGTTTTGTAATGAGAAGGGGTCGCAAGTGCAAATTAATGACAATATATGTATTTTGCCACCCATTTGGACTAACATAGGAAAGGGGATTGTAGATTGATGTACATTGTTGGTGGGAATGCGTTTAAACAGGAAGAGGGTTCACCATATTCCAGTTAAAACCTTTTTATCTCCCGGCCCGCAGAGAGAGGAAATCCAGTCTCTTCGGAAAGAATTTATTCAACGGGAAAACTCGGAACAGTCACTGATAAGAGAGCTCGATAACTGCCACCATCTCCTAGCTGAGAAGGAAGCGGACTGTACGCGTTTGGCGAGAGAACTGGGCGCTAGTCAGGTTCGGGAATCGCAAGCCGAGGCTAAGGTAACGAAAGAAGTGCGTAGGATTAGTCACCAACTGGAATCTCGACTGAAACTAAAAGAGCAAGAGGTGAGACCAATTTTATGACGAGTATTGACCTGTTTATTTGTTTTAGAAGTTGTTTGAAATGCGACTTTACTCGATTGGCGTAGTTGTTAATAGAGGACTAGCTATAGTTCGCTTTGGACATGGCTTTCAGCTTGGTACTCGCAAATCCCAATGGGTTTAAAAAACACTAAAATTTTATTTCTTAATAATCAGTCTTTGTTGCTCTGAATTTAAACCACCTAACTGAGTAATCAGTTACAAGGGCTCTGAGTTACGACAAGCCGTGTAACAAATCGGACCTCGATGATGAAGAGATTGAAAACACCTTACTGAGTAGGCGAGGGAGGTATTTGAATCATTACCGACAGCATAAGGACATGATGATTTGTCATTTCTTTTTGTGTTATACATCATCAGTTACATTCCAGTCGTTGTACGACTCTTTGTGGCACCCATGCAGAATCTTCTCCACCGTTGCGCTCTCCTGATGACTTCAACAAAGGACAAGCCAGTTATCTCCTTGATGTTGTCATGGTAGCGGGTGGCTGATCTTCCTCGTCTCCTTGTGCCGAAAACACTGCCAGTCAGGATGTCTTTACTAAGCCCATCTGTTCTTCAATGTGTCCCACAAGGGCGATTTTGCGATGGTCAGTGTCACTGAGTAGCCTGTTTACGCCCACCATCTAGTTAACATGCTCGTTTGTTTTTGGCTCGCGCCTGCTGATACGGAGCATCCACCTGTAGTACCAGTATTCGAATGCTTGAATTCACTTTCTGCCTGTTTGCTTGGTGACCCAGCATTCCCTACCATAATTAGCAGTTGGAAACACCAGACTTCTTAGAATGCCCAATTTCATTAAGATGGTGATCAACTTGTCCTTCCAGATGGTGGTCAGTGAAGTTACTTTTTATTTCTTTGGAGTCATTGTTATTGTCTGTAAATAGTGCTCCCAGGTAACAGAACTCGTGGACATTCACAATGCTCTCATTACCGACAACTAAATCTTGATGGTCATGAATGCCGTTGGAGATGATGTGTTATACAGTTTTGGTAAATAACAACCTTCTGAACCTGAATCTTGTCTCGTATGCAACACTACGTTCGTCTATTTCAACCCATTTCCCGAAGATGAGATATTGTGTCCTCGAGGTTTTACCATGAAAACTACTTTGCAAAGCGTTTGGACGTATTAAACTAGAGCTTGTCATTTGCCTCATGCTATGTCACCAACCAAAAAGGTCGTGGAGATCTGTCGTTTATTTTCTAGTCAAAATTCTCAAGCATCGGAAATTTTAAAAGCGTTCTTGTATTGAAGAGCTACTAGTAGCATTTCCCGAGGAAACATTGATTGTTGAATTCCCAGTTTGTCTCAATTGTTTCTGTTATAGATAGGATGTCAATCCGTTTCAACTTTGTCTATAGTTTCCTTCTAGCCGTTGATTTACCATATCACTTTTGTTTGAGAATCTATTTATGAAACGTAGTCAAATTTTCCCTGGTCAGAGTTTATCGATGTTAGCAATAGAAATTTTCCAACTTTTTTAGGTAGTACACTTCATTTTTCATTATGTTTGAAGGCTTCACTAACTTCTAGACGCAATTGGTTTAAAATGCTCTCATTACTTACTTGGATCATATAATCCTTTTTAAGGACGGTGAAGGCTAACCCTGCCTTCATTAATTAGCTCTCCTTGTAATTGCTTCACAGTGCAAAAGGCATATATCTCTTTGGGATGACAGTGGCAAGTTTTTTCCTTAAGAGTGGTAAAAGTAAAAAGAGGAAAGGAAACAATACAAAAATCCAACTGTAAGATAAATTTAAGACGGCGATCTTCTATGTATTGATACCTATGGATGATATACGTTGAATCCAAGGTCTGAAGTGCATTAAGGTGATCTTTTACTGATTGTTTGTTTTTGAATCAGATTGAGATGCTTCATGACAAGCACGCTGAAGAAATAACAGGCAAAGAGCAAGAGCTAACGCAACTCAGATTAGGCATTCAACGCTCGGCTGATGAAGTTGTTTTAAAACAGAATGATCTTGAACGATGTAATAACAGGGTCTCAGAGTACGAGCAGCATGTACAGGATATCAAGAGAGAATTGCAACTACAGCAAGAGAAAACTAAGGAGTTAGGAGACAGTGTGATTCTGAAGGAATCTGAGGTTAGGACATGTTTCCATGTTTGCTTTTCTGTTCATTTCAAGACTTAATGTATTACATTTACGCTGTTGTTGTTGTTTTTTCTGTCCAAATATCCTTTGAGCTTGGAGTACCAACGCTGCAAGCTTCCTAGTTTTAATCTAAACTGTTTTGTATTGATGTACACCAGTCCGTTAGTTGTTTTGGGAACTCTGTAGCATGGTGATTTGCAGTGAATGATTGTCGGTCGTACAAAACTTGGAAGAAAAAGGCAAATGGTTGTGATGGATCGGGTTGCACAGTGCAGTTAAACGGGTATCCACAGTGAAATTGTATGCATGTCAAAAACGTTAGTGTCAATCACTAGGTCGATTTGCCTGCTCATGCATCAGTGCGTTAGTTAGTCGGTCACGTAGTAGACTAGGTAGATAGGTAGGTAGATAGGTAGATAGGTAGGTAGGTAGGTAGGTAGGTACGTACGTACGTACGTACGTACGTTTGAGTGCAGAATAGGCATGTTCTTTAGCTAACCTGATCCTCTAGAAATTTCCATCCAGTAAATAATGATTTCATTTCTTTAAGCTGAATTCACACTAGACGCTTTTTGTTGATGCTACCAATGTTAGGTACACGTCGTATATCATCACTGTTATGTGTGGGTAGTACTCGTAGGTCATCTAAACTCAGTGTAAATTGAGTATTAAAAACCTCTTTCTCTCATCAATTTGAATCAATCGAGTAAGTGTTTTCATTTGATTTTCATATGGGTTTATCATTTAGATCACCCGTTTAGAAGCTAAGATCTCTGGATACGAAAGAGCAACATTTGGCATGACTCCACGAAGACGCAGCCAGCAACGGTCACCGAGACAGAGCGCAGGCAAGGAAACGCCTGTGCGCGTGCCAAGACCAGCATCAGTAGCATCAATACAAATAGATACCCTTTACCAAAATGCAAGCAAACACACACAATCGTTTGGTTCAAGTTATTTGGTTCCAGACCTGACCTCATATAGGAGGCATTCGTCACCAGTGAGAGGCAGACATTTGTCACAACACAATGATCATACTCTCGATGCCTCCGATGTCGACTCTTTTCAAAACAATAACTATGACCCCTATATTGATTCAAACTTTTCGAATGCCTTGTTGGATACAACGCCTCCTTCTGATCTTGGTCTTACATTAAACCAATCATCGTTGTAGCCGAAAGAGCTGTTTTCTTACAATAATCAGGACAGAGACTGAGATAGCATCAAACATACCTAAACCACAAACTCCCCATCATACTAGTATTGTGCTGTATTCCTTTGATGCATGGTACTGAATGTGCTGCTAGGCAGAATGGGAGCAGTGGGATCATGCACACGTTTTTGATGGGATAGCAGAATTTACTAACTACTTAGTAAAGTCTGGGAAAGATGATATTCTGCTGGCCAGTTTCATCTGTGAAACGCAATCCGTGTGTACCGTTAACAATGACCAAGCATTATGGGGATGCTGCAGTTATTTGAAGGTAGTTGAGCATGGGTGTTAAAGTTCGGTTATCATCCGACATTTCCCATGCTTTAACTTGTATGCAATGAGCCTTTTACCTCTATTGCTGTGCAAGGTACTGAAGGAGAGAGTGGCTAATGTGTACACCTCGAGAGTTTATGTGTAGTCTTGTTGCAGCATGTATATTGATAGCTATTGATATTTACTTTTGAGCCAGGTTATTTAGAAGAGCATGCACATGGAGTAAGAAGTCGCAATCAAAGATATAAGTTCGTTTTATAATGGTGGCTGGCCTCCAGATTCGAACCCAGACCTTTTTGCTTGATATATTTTGTATATATTTGTTACAGAGGAGGTCGTTATATGCAATATGTTACCATGGCATTGACTAAGGAAAGACAGGGAAGGGGCCACTTCCCAGCCACAAGCATAGTCAGTCGTGTAAGGAAAGGTATTCTTGCCGCGCTTTATCCATGATGAAGATCGTTTCTGTTGCCCCTTAGGGTAGTTATGATAGAGTTATTCTTATATAGAAACTAAGCAAGGAACATAGAAGTAAAAGAGAAAATGCGGCGTACAATTTATATACATATATTCATAGATGTTGTATATATAGGTGTTTTTATTGATCTAGAGTGATTTTTGTAAATATGAGTGATTCAAAGATGAGATGAACTGTATCTGTACATATGCAATATCTCAAATTAAGCTGGCAATGTTCTTCTCTTGCCGTATTGATTGTCTAGAGACATCTTTGAAACATTTCGTAGGTAAAATATGTGATCTAATGACCATTTATTCTAAATACGTGAAGTTTTACCGTATAACCATTGATGCCCGGATCTCTACAAGTTAACGGTCGCCGTTCTACCTTTAGAATTTTCGGGTACCTTCTTGTGTGTAGAGGATTTCTTGCCCATTTCAGGTCAATGTTTCTGGAACGTTGTTTCATTTGAGAGGAGAAATTTCGTGCTAAATGAAATTTTGTCAGTGACAAAATAAAAACAAATGGATTCTGAGTAAAATCTTGGGGCTTGTTTATGCTGGGAATCAAGGGAGGGGTGCATTTTTGGATATCATACAAAGGCACGAGTGTAGAAAGAGGTACTACCCCACGTTGGCCACACGTCGTTAGTTCTTTGCTTGATGCAGTTGAATGCCAAGAATACAATGAGGTTTTCTTCCACAACTTTTCCACCTCTGTCAAAATACTTCAGTATTTAAGAGTGAAAGGGACTCGAGCAACTGGAGCAATTTGACGTGATTAACTGAAAATACCCTCCCTGAATGATATCAAAGAAATGCTAAATTTGTAAAGAGGAGGTATGCATAGCAGCAGAACTACAGATGTTTGTGTAGTAAGATGCGTTACTGTACTGCCAAACCATTTGAGTAACGAGGTCTGTTGCTGCATGCAAGTGATGTGGTCGCAGTGATGATGCATACGTTATCAGGACTATAACTAACATTGTGATTGTTCAATCAACTGGATGGTTATTTAAATAGTCTACGTGCATGTGTTTAAGTGTGGTGCTTGACCTTGCTTATCAACCTGATACGGCTGTTAGAAGTTACAGGATTCACTTTTTATTGCCCATTGCATTCCACAGAAAAGATATCACCACTTGAAATATGGCACAGCTTGATCATTTCTTATATCCAAAAGGAGAGAAATAAGCAATGAAGCGTCCTCGGACTTCAGGTAAACACAAAGTTGGTGCAAGGTTTACAAGAAAAACACTAAGGAAGACTACAGGGCTGATAAGGTTCGCGTATATAACACTTGCTTTCCTTCAGTCCATGATTTGAATAACAGAACTCAAATTTAGTTTATAAAAAAGTAATTTACTTCTTCAGTCTCAAACTTTTCAACGCCCTTGGCTTCATTACAATACATCAGTGATTGATCTTTAAAGTTTATTAGCTTTTGTTGTCATTCACCCATTTCAGACCGCACCCACTTATAGATGAGGGAGAAGCCTCTTTTTTTGATATTTAGTTAATGAAATACTAAATAATCATAATCTGAAATAAAATTTTCAAAATTCTATTTTTAAGGTGTGAAACGTGCATGTTCCACTTGTGGA
>JAAAKL020002271.1:0-26743 GCA_010016065.2 Carybdea cf. marsupialis auct. non (Linnaeus, 1758) | reverse complement strand
AAAAAGTTGAGGCGTGTGCTGGAAGATATTCTGCCTTGTACAAATACTTTGACCTTAACTTCAAACCAAGAATCGAATAAATAAGATATTGTTAACCAAACATATGCAGGGCTTTATGCCTACGTATTTTAAATGTTGTACATAAATGGAATGCGTTCAAGGACTCAAGCATTGCAAATTCTACGTCGACTTTGGCATTGTGGATATATTTGGCAGTGCTTCGAAAGACCTCACACATGTTATCAAGACTTGACTGTGCTATGCTCTGATACCTCCGATTTGTATTTATGACTGTGAAACATGGGTCCTAAAAAGAAGGCCACACCAAGGCTTGCTGTACCCTAAGAGACCGAACAAGAACGGATCATTCGAGAAAAGCACTTGAAATTAAGACTGAGTTTGAAGATGAATAGCCTGGCAAACGGTCGCGTAAACTACCACGAAAGCGACGAAATGCCGGATTCGAGAACATAACAACGTGTCCACTTTAAAAGTTGAGAGACGAGACCAAGACTGTGTGTTGTGTTGTGTTGTGAAGCAGAAATGTGTAATGACCTCAACAGGATTACGCACCTAAGTCACCTAAATAGAACCAAAGCTTTAGCAAGACGCAACCCAAAATTTCAAGCAAGTAGAAGAGTGTATTTCCCATATTATTTATATGTTGATTCGAGTGATAACTAGAAACACAAGGTGGAAAGTCTAGTTTCTGTTATAGGTCATCTGTACTTGGCATTGTCTCGGAAAGCATCAACTCGCACACCAAATATTTATATATCAACATCTTCCAATAATCCTTTTTATCTCTTTGTCTTTGAAAGTACACAACCGTGAGCCGGCCAAGATCACGAAATAAGAAACGAAACGTAAAACTATCCAATTTAAAAATGACAGTTTATTTCTATAAGTTTCTTGCTTTCTTGTGCCTTGATGCATGATGATCTCTCCGCTCAGTTTAAATTTACACCCTGTTTCCCGATTTAGTACCTTAAGGAATATCGAGAAACGACATTTGAAATAGTAAGTTGTCGAAAAAAATTAAAGGAACGTACGATACGTCACCACCAACATTTAACAAGTCTATGAATCTTTGAAAAACAATAATCTACATCAATGTCTTCTTGCTGTCACAAATTGCAATGAGCTTTGGGCACATGGAAAGGAAGATGGCAGCACTATCAAGGTTACATGGAAAGCTGCTGATCTCCAAAACGGTTTAGTGCTGGATGTCGCTCCACCAGTGGCGGATAGTGAGTTTATGTGGCCACTAGAGAAATATCTAGCGTGTGTTATAATCAGAAATCCGCAATTGCGCAGGTCTCCGGTTTCAAATCCCTGTTGCAACAATTCTTAATCTCAGTAAAATCTATTCAACGAGCACTTGAAATGGCTTGCATTTGTACAAACGTCGTCTCTATAATAGCGTCGGTGCAAGAATCCGTTCAACGAGCACTTCGAATGGCTTGCATTTGTACAAACGTCGTCTCTATAACAGCGTCGGTGCAAGAATCGGTTCAACGAGCACTTGAAATGGCTGGCATTTGTACAAACGTCGTCTCTACAACAGCGTCGGTGCAAGAAGGTCTAGTTTTGAATACAACTTAAGTACGTCCACAAACAAACACGGTACTTCATACCATATAGCTCTCTTAGTAAGAAAGTGCAAAAATATATGTATCACTTCAAATGACATCAAAATGAGGCGTACAATCGGCCTAAAAGGTCTCAGACTCGTCTACGCATTCACTCAAGGAGAAGAACAACAACAAAAAGTGATTGTGGAACGAACTTCAGCCCATGACTATCAAATTTTATGTTTTCCTAGCGTATTAATGTGGTCACGGATTCGGTATGAAGCACAGACCATATTACAACCATTCTTTCACAAATGAAACATCCAATCAGTGTTTGTTAACAGGCTATGGTCTAGTGACGACCAAAGTGAGCGAAATGGGATAAAACGCTACTTTCGCGGTCAAATATACACCCATAAATTGATAATGCATTAAAAATTAAAGCCTCCGGAATGTGTAGACCACAATTGGAATTACTTTTACCTACAAAGAGCCGACTGTTTTGCTTTAGAAACGCACGTTAATATGAACAGAGAGATCTGCTGTGTTACCCGAATTTAAGTTGATACATCGCAACACGATAAGCTTGCCGCTATGAATACTGACGGGCTTTTGGAGGGTAACAGCCATTTACATAAGATCACAAAAGGCGATAATGGATAGTTTGCTTAAAATATCCCCTTTAGCCAATTCCCGGACACCCCGAGGAAGTATTCAATCAGAGGAAACGTTGCCTATATTACAGATTCCTTTTTGTCACTTCTTTTAAACACTCTGTCGCTGGCTTCTGCTCCTTCTCACCGATAAATCTCTTCTACGCATGCCCACATTATGACCTTATCGAAACGCGGAGAGTAATAACTTTTGAAACCTCTGATTCTAAAGTACGTGTAAACGGAATTTGATACCGCTTTAACTGCAGCAAGAATTTAAATAATTGGATTATTTTTAGAATAAGGCTTTGTCTATGACTAGTCATACTCACATCACAATGTCATGACCAAATGAGCAATGGTAATTGTATAGAAATCCTTTTTTCTTACATTGCTACCGTAGCAAAAAGTGTATTGCTCCTTAGTGTAAGGTCATTCTGTCACCTCGTACGTCATCAGATCTGCGTTACTGGTGTGCGTGGGTTTACCCAGCAATTTGCCAGTGATCTAGATAGCTAGGGGATTAATACAACCGGTCCCCATCTTAAACGGTACTCACTTTAACCTCCTTGTCCTTTATACTTCGTGGAGGCATCTCCTGTGTAACTTAACTTAGCACAAAACGACAGAACACTACTAGAGCAGGCTTTACCTGCGACGGTAACGACTGGTTGGTACCACATTTCATTTACCACAACTGGTGCTTCCAAAAAGGAGAAGTCTCTGTGCATAACGGAGATATTTGATTACGCGCTTGGTGGTCTTTTCGTCAGCATTGGTTTTTGGCGTGGGGGTCCTTCAAAGGAGATCTTATATAAAGGTGACAAAATGTTAAATGTAGCTATTAAAATTTGTTGAATTCAGTCCCAATGGGGCTTATATAAAGGTGCCAACATGTAAAAGGTACGTATTAAATTTTCTGAAATTGATTTGGGGGGCTTATTCGAAAGTGCCAGATCATTAATCTGAATCAAAAGGGGCATGCTGGAAGGTGGGGCGTCTTAATCCAGTACTTACGCCACCTAATGAATTGACGTCAGTAAATCAACATGGAGAGGGTTCATATCTTCAAATACAAGCACGTCTCCTGGCCTTTGCGCTACTGCTGGTGCTTTTCTTGCGAGTGTTGGTATGTCATCTTTGATATCTTGGGTGAAATTCGTGTCCCGTACTCTTAACCATACCATACTTCTGATCAGACACTTCCAAGGTTATCACTGCATTCAAGATATTATTCTGTGAATTTACAGTGTTAAACTTACGACGTCTGTTAAATTAGCAACGTTTACTAAATTTATGATGTTTGTAGGGTTGGCCATGTTTGTCATCTCGAGATTGTTTGTAAATGCGGGAGAAGTGCTCCAAGACGTGTCCCAATACACCACTACTACAATACACCATGTAAAGAACAGAAATTTTATTATTTTCACAAACAGTAGCCGCTGAGGCTCATTAGACTCCTTAAATTTACAGTAGCTACGCCTTTACTACACTCACGTCCTTGGCGCTTTAACATAGAGTAGGCGATCGGACCAAAAAATATCAGGGTAGGCAGAGCATATATTCGTTGTTTCCAAAGTATAGAAAAGGAATACGACGAAAAACGCATTAATAGATCCGGAGATTACGCCTTAATGAAACAATATACATATTAAAAAACCCAATGTACCAATATACCATGTATCAAACATAATGAACAGTTTGAAATTTTATTGCATGAAATTTCCGCGGCATCAAATTTTTCTGCCTTCATGCTCGAGGTCTTAAAACCAAGAAATTAAAATGCCACGAAAAATAAACTTTTGCGCACCCCTGCGACATTAAAATGCCAGAAAATATTGTGTAAGAAGTTGTAGAACTATGTGTCCGACGCTACGATGTTTTATGCCAAAATCAAAGTATTCTAATGAACTATTAGAACAGTAGACGTTTTTCTTGTGCACCCTTTTTATGAGAAAATCATGACAAACGATCGCACATAAAACATGGTAGAGAAGGTGAAATGCATTTTTTTTCTGTGACATATGTTCGCTAAGGTTGGCGGAATACTAAAACAAGTGCTCACAGGGCAGGCGGCGCCCTACCTCGCTTACTCTCAGTGACGTGCTTACATTACTGCGTGTCAAGCGTATCTAAAACTTCTTTGGTAGATCAAGTAAAAAACATCACCAAAGCCACTCCAGTTCGATAAATACTAACACCATAGTAATTGTCACTGATAAAACGATAATATCACCTCATATTCAACCAAATATAATTGGATTACCACGGTTTATCGCTTGTGGGTTGTCCGCTTGAGAACTATCAAATTTCGTAAGTATGTCAGAGCGTTGTCGTCAGCAACGGTGGCGCGTCAAACAAATTCAATGAAAGCGGGAGGCAGTGCAGATCATTTTGCTTGCTGTGGATGGCGATACTTAGTTACTAAAGCAGCTACCGTTAAAAAAATTGAAGATCCTGGTAGAAAATCAGCTCCTACTATCATTGCCGTAACTGTTACTAATTTTTTTCGTTCTTTTTAGTAATAACGATGACGATAATCAAGATATAAAAAATAATCATCCAATTGCACTTTGACTTCCGCAAACACATTCCCACAAATTCCTTATGTATGGATCTAAAACTAGTTCTCAGAGAGCTATGATTCCTTCTGGAACAAGACTGTTGCAAAACACTCATGTAACCCAGTAATGAATCCGACCAAAATACACACAGAGAACAAGACTTCGGGCTATACTACTGTGATCTAGGGAGCTAAGGCAGTAATTACTTAGTTACTTTCTCCATTCATCGTCTTCTTCTTTCATTTCATGAGGTTTCGATTGTTTGATAGACTCAACCTTTCTGTTATCAACGACATTGCCCTCCAGCATTCCAACCTCCCTAATGTCTTCCTTTAACGACCTAAACCAACAAACAGCTCCACGTACAATATAATATCCCATTTCAAAGTTAACGTCAAACGGAAACTGGACAATGCAATGAAAGATACAAACAAAGGCTTACCTTTCCTCTAACACCCATATCCCGGTAGCTGTGGGAAATCGCAAAGAAAGATAGAAGAGATGAGTTAGAACACGGTCAAATCATTAAATAGATAACTGCAGTAAGAAACTGACACTAGAACGAAAATCGCAGACGTAAATTCAAGCAAATATGAGAAATCAGGAAGTGGTTTGTTGATAATAACTACTTTTGTTTTCAAGGCTAACAATAAGACCTGTATAAAATTGTACGTTTGCAGTGGGGAAACGTGGCGTAAAGAAGGACGATTCTTGCCAAGACAAGCGGCAGGCGGAAATAGCTTACATCACTTTTAGCTTCTATGGCCCCTAAATTGCCAAGTAGTTATACTCACTATACTTAAATTCTTGTTGGAACATCATTTACGTCAGGTTCCAACGTTCAACTTATCATGCGCTGTACTCAATGAAGATCAAAATCAACAAAATCCTCTGCTGATCCATAGGTGATACTTCAAAAGAACATATACTGTAACATAAAGATCTTGCTTTTTGGATCATAACCCTGTACGATCGTAGCATTTATTTGCTTCATCTCTGACAAGAAAGCCAAATCCGTTTTCACATGTAAGTCCAAGCATTCTTGAAGACTTGTCCGCAACCTGGAATCCGCAAGTACTATTATAGAGGGCCCGTACCCTATTAAAAGCCGTATTACGTCAACAGTTTTTTCTCTTGTTTGGGGGCGCAGGTTTCAAATATCGAGGCAACCGATTTCAAGTGTCGAGGCACTCTCTTATCACACCATATACTCATTCTCCGTAACGCTTATATTCGCTAGGGGGTATCAATTACTTACGAAAGGCTCGAGAAAATAATAACTTATTAGCTAAGAAATTCTTGCTATCGCGTTCCAGTAAGTGCGATTGGCTTGGACTAGCAATAAAGTTGGATCAACCTTTACTTAACGGGGTCAAACGTTGTACGTTTCATAGAAATAATATGAAGTTATAAATTCATCGCATGACAAGCCCGGCTCCATAAAAAAAGCCCAATAAAGTGAATGAAAAGGCACTTATACCTAAACGAAAAAAAATTAAATCGGGTGTGCAACCTTTTTGGTGTGTACTAATCCAGCCAACGCTGATATCTCGCATACTCGATATCTTTTGGCTTTCCTAAGTCCTCTTGGAGTTGAGCATATTGATGTGCACCGTTAAATCAAACGGGTTCGAGTAATTATTCGCCAAAATTAAGTAAATGGTTCCTGATCCAAAACAAAGCTGTTTTGGAGCTTTTGTATCGGCAGCCTTAATATTTTTAATGTCCCGCCAATGCAAATGTAGTAATTTTATTATTTAGTTTATCTTTCGGAGGCCTCTTCCTTTTATCATAGTAGCCTTAATGAACTCATAAGCACGAAACAACATGCGATGTGTTGGAAGTAGTTTCATGGCTTACCCCGATTATTCAATACAAATTGGAAATCATATCCTGAACTTATAGAACACGTGTAAAACAAAAAAGCTTAAAATTGTCAGGTTCGTTAGGTATCATCTGATGCCACGACTCGAAAATTTTCGTTACGCTTCGTAACAATGAGGATTCTCACTTCGCTGCCTTCCTGCATGACAGGATAGTTGGGAAAAGCAGTCTTATCAATTACGTGAGTACAGGATTCTCAACTCCATGTGAACATCGTTTGAACATACAATATTTCATAAAAAGCACCAAACGATGCAAAACAAGTCTTGGAACTTGACAACGAAGCGCTATCAATTTGTGCTATGGAAAGAAGATAGCCAAAAAATGTACTTTACCATTTGCAGATTTCTGAATCTTGAATTGAATATGGCATTCCATTCACAATCAGCCGAAATTCTATGCAGTACTACCCAGCCTTACTACTATAGCTTTCGTGTTCCAAAAGGCGATTGTACTTCGGGCATTGTCAATTTAGTGGCAAAATCACGAAGGTTCCTCATAGTTTATAAAATGTAGCTTAGTTAATCAAATACCCGGTTAAGCATGACATAGGCTTTGGTACGGAAATAATCTGGTTTGAATGAAATCGTGCTGTTAAAAATGTGACCCCTATTGATCTAATGCTACGCATTCTTTGCCTTGAAACACCTTGAAAATTGGGGCAAATAAGTCTTATCCATTTAGCCAAATAAGAAGTAGCGAGCAAAAGCTCTTAGAAACCTGTATAGAACAAACTGATGCTGGCAAGAAACGTCACCTCCCTCACGTTCAAGTGTAGAAAAATGAATAAACTAGTAAATTCAGGGTCAAACCCCTTGCCCATCCTTGTCAAACGAACATTCCATTTTGATGTGACTTCTAAGCAAGCTCTGTACCATAAAATAACGTTACAGTTTAACTAAGCGCTCTTGTCTGACTTTCTATTAAACATTAACTACACTGGAGCCAATACTGGGGCGACTATTGGTGGCTGCTATTAGCATGGGCGTGGTAATTACTTCAACCAATTAAGAATACTATTGAAAGGGCCGTGAATGCTGATTAGGCAATCAAATACTTCTATTAAAATTCATTTGTTTTTACATAGGACTTTTGTCAATTTTTATGGATTATATACCCTTATTTATTTTCGAAGCAACAGTGTAGGGGGTTGACCGCCCCCTTTACTGCATATACCACTTTCATAAATTTTCTTAAGACATTTATTAACATTATTCAATTTCCGAGGCAATACCTAGTTTGGGGTCGATTTCCAGGGCTCCTTCATGTGTAAATCAGACTACAGGAGGATTTTCGAAATACCAAAGATTTTCACGGGTTCTGATTCTCGATCATATGCTATCTTCACTTAACGCAATCAAAGTGACAGTCACATTCCAACATTGGTCTAGAATGATTAGAAAAAGCATAACACGTGCCCTAATGGAGAACCTTCTTACTTAATACCTAAGCAGGGAGGGAATGACACTAACCGTCAGCTTCCATGGTTTGACTAGCAATTGGCAATACAACCGAAATTGTTTCCAATTTACGAGACGCGATGCAATGATTTGATTGTATTCACTTGTATCACATATGAAAGTGCGATGTTTAACAAGACGTTACAGATAAAATGCATGCAGAAAGAAATGAGGTACGAAGTTGCCAATAGATGAAAATTTGATGCACATAACTAAAGTTTTAGAGGCAGTAGTACAAATAAACGAAGTAACTGAACATTCTAGCGGCGTTCTGATACTGCATTCAGATCAAATGCGTATTACTTACCGAATCTCCCATGCATCCCCCAAAACTATGTAACCAACAACCAAGTATCGAAATAAATCTATATAATCTATTCCCCAAGAAAAGATCTTGTAACTAAAAGTACCCTAGCTGTTTCTTCGATTATATTGCGCTTCACAACCTACAGTTGATACACTCAAAATTTGGGTGAAATGTTTCTCTGAATCGTCACATACGTTTGGACGTGTAATCTAGATTAACTGAAAGTAATCTGTTTTCTGACAGGCATCAGCGAAATGTTAATCACTGCAAAACTATGTGACACGTCGGATTAGTGCACTAGAATGAACACAGGCCCGATTCAACAACAAATTCTACAAGCAAGAAGCTTAATGCTTTCGATGCAGAGCCCAAACGTTTGTTACGTCACGCTTGGGGAACATGAGCATGGTTGGAGAACGAATAAGGTAAGAGAGACTGATTAAGTAGGCGAAAGCCGCAATTGTTAAATGAACGAGCAAGGTAGGGGGAGAGGCAAAAGGTGAGAAGTGTGTGGTAAGTGTGTTAAGGAGCAATGTAAGAAAAGGAAATAAGGGGGGCGAGAAACGTAGAGAGGAAAAGGTCAGGAAGGCAGAAATGAGAGCGAGGGGGAAAACAAGAAAGGTTGAAGAAAAGAAGCCACACATGGAGAAGAGAAAAGGGTACGGCGAAATGGGCACGGTATGGAAAAGGAGTAAAGTTGGAACAAAGAAGCACGGAGAAAGAAGAAAGTCGCAAAGTAGTGGAAAAGAAGAAAGGACCGGGAAAAGATATAAATCAAGTGAATTACGAATGTCAACCAATCCCTTGCGATATAAGGTACTAAACAATGAAAACCCCGTAAAGGAACTGTTTCCCTTCACTGAAGAGATACCGTGATACTATTGGTGTGGAATCACGCAGCCTTGTCACGAAATTTACCGGCATAATTTTCAGTACAAAGATCGTTATCAAAGTCAAGTGATACTATTACGTCACATGATACTCTGATGCAACATGAAATTTTTATGTCACATCACATGATACTGTGTCACACAGTACATACCTTACAGTCACACAACATTACAACATTACGGCGTCAAATGATACATTAAGTCGGACGAGGCCCATGATATACCCACGTCGCACGATAATACAACATCGCATCCATCAAATGAAAATAATTTCGTTACTTGGTTTTCTCGCACTCGTGAAACAGCGCATAGAAACTATTTATCAACGTGTATTATACAATGAGATATAACACCAAATAACGACTGGCAGATATTTTACTCGACTGAACAGATAAGACATAATATATCGGTGTGGAATCACGCATGCCTGTCATGAAAATTTAGCTCGATTGTCTTCAGTAGTTAAATCGTTATCAATTGAAGTCACATAATACTAGTAGGTCACATAATGCTATGATACCATACGACTCTACGAACAACCACGGCATCACGTCACATGATACTATAAAGTCACATTGTAACATAATATCACATGATATTATGACGTCACACGATATAATGACGTCATAAGATAGTATGGCGTCATATGGTGTAAGTCACATCACACCGAAACGTCGCATCACGCTGACGGTTCAAGGTTTTTCGGGTAGTAATTAAAACAGGCTTTTTTCATCACGAAACCTGTCAGGGCCATAATAAATCCCAAAGTAACATCTATTCCGCACAATGGAACCTTCGTTGTCACAGCATCTTTAATATATCTTTAAAACTTTACTGTATTGCTCATCGTCTAAATTCAAGAGCCACGATCCCCTAACTACGGGATCAACGTAAATGGCACTCGGCCTATTTATCTAGTTAAGAATAGGTGTAACTTACTCGTTGTAGTAGGAATCATTCGCTACGCCAGGGTTGTAGTAT
This sequence comes from Carybdea cf. marsupialis auct. non (Linnaeus, 1758), assembly GCA_010016065.2. Lineage (NCBI taxonomy): Eukaryota > Metazoa > Cnidaria > Cubozoa > Carybdeida > Carybdeidae > Carybdea > Carybdea cf. marsupialis auct. non (Linnaeus, 1758). The sequence continues at coordinate 16,430 of JAAAKL020002271.1, read as the reverse complement.
GGATAGGCCATTCCAGGATCCTGAAAGATAAAAGAAAAGAGTCTTTATTATTACAAAAACAAACGCATTAAATTACAATGGCATCCTTTTCTGCTTGCAGATTTTTGGGGGGCAATTTCGATCTTATTCCATAGCGGAAAACTGAAATGAACCACCTATCCATCTGACCAAAATGTCATCTTGACTCTGCACTAGAACTAGGATGCTTTTATACATTGTTTATACCAAGAGTTCATGAAAAACTCTAAAAGGTTAAAAATATCAACTACATGGGTAAATTTCATAAAGCGTGGCTCGGCACAAATTACTAATAACAGATCTGCCATTCGTGGTAAATGTCCTCTGTTTGACACTTTTGATTTTGCCTGGTAAAAAGCTAACACTCCGTATATATACCAGGCACTCTCAAGATTACTTTTAAGTCTCAAGAGAGGGTTTTTAGGTTTATACTAGGAGCTGTTTTGAGCACTTGCGGCATTCCCTTATCATCCGTTTGGGGTCTTCTTACTGAAAGTAAACCGGGATGCCAGTAACCCAAGCTATATCCTGAGCACCTTTTATGTGGGGTACCAAAAGAAGATTTTCGATGGGCCGCAAAGCTGATTCTTAGCCCTAAACACAGCCCCGACGAAAAAAGCAGAAATTCCAAGTTGCCGCTGACTTTAAACATGGTCAACAAAGTACGAAGTGGCGTTCTCATGGAGATTAGTAGAGATTAAACTGCCTTTCCTAGTCCTACTTCTTGCCTAATACTGCAAAGACATCGCTATTGATAGACAAAATCCGCAAATTAATCTCGACTTGAACAATCAAACGAATTCTTGACAAAAGAAAGTATTGCTGGGAAATGGCGGCATTGCACGGAACTAGACAATGTAGAAGACATAAACCGGAGAGGCCCAAACAACAACGTTGCCATATTATCATTGAAACCCTAATAGGTCCATAATTATCTTTTCCTGTGTTTGTTCAGTTACCCATTTTCGCTGTCGTACACCTAGAAACGGGCATCCGGTGTCTATTGTACATTGTTAGGCATAAGGTATTGTTGATGTAGCAGTGGGCAACCATTATTGATCGGCAATTTTGTATTGGTGGTGACCCTCTACTGGAAAGCACCCAATATTTGTAGTGGTAGTCATCCGGCAGGCGTTTTGCATAAGCAAGCGAACTGCATACAAAAAGTACTCAAAATTAGTAGACATCTTGTAGTAAAAGGCATCCGGTAGTAAAGTGACTACTAGTAAACATTTAGTATTGTTAGGTACGATGATTTAATCTTCAAATAAACAAGTATCAAATGACTTTTTAGTACGGAATAATTGTGATGAAACCCATCCAATATTTATAAGTGCAGAAGCCTAGAGACAACTACTTCGTAAAAGTCAAAGAAAAAAAACCTAACGAATGAATGAGAATGAATAAATGGAGTTGATTCTTGGTTGATTAATGACTGCAGAGTTGGAAGAGCTGTTTTTAAAAGGAATGATCCGGCGTAGCGGATTTCGGTGGACGGGATATAAAGTGAAAGTTTTTTCCAATAATAATCGGATGCTTTGGGGAAGGAATGGAAGCAACAGAAATTATTACAAGAAAGTTAATTAATGACGAAAAACGACTGTGCTGACAAATATAGAGGACGGTATTATTTGAAAACGAAACTTCGTTGCGCATTTGTTACCGGGAAAGATCCAAGTAGAGTAATCCCTTTAATTCTGTGCAAAATTGTACATAAGAACCAGCAGATAGGTCTATTTTGCAGTATGGTTTCCATCGCGGTCTTGGTAACTGGCGGAAACACACTGTGTAGCTATATCTCTTTTATTGCTTGACACTTTCTCAAATTCACAAACTCATACGACACTACTGTGTGATAAAATGCTAGAAAGACACTGATAATGTCGCCTGTAAAAAGGAAATAATTATAATGACTGTATAATAATAAAATTTTTAAGCTTCATTGCCATTTATTCATTTTGCAACTTGGCATTTCGGCTGTCTTAATCATCATCATCATCATCATCATCATCATCATCATTCTCCTCGTCATTCATCACATCATATTTCAAGACTGAAATGCCCAAACCGTTCCCATTCTTACATTCGTACAGTTTTGCGTCCCTTTCCAAGCTCCATCTCTATTTGATTAATGCCTATGATCTGGTCACAGAAATTGATGTCAACTCACTCTAACCGGTATCAGTCAAGTCCATAATTGTCCATAGTACTTATCTCGTCAATATAATTCAACAACAGTTCGGTACAACAGTAGTTCGGTACAACAGTTGTTCGGTTTAACAGTAACTCGGTCTAACAGTAGTTCGGTACAACAGTAGTTTGGTACAACATTAGTTCGGTCTAGCAGTAATTCAGTACAACAGTAGTTTGGTACAACAGTAGTTCGGTATTTCCTCGGTCTAACCATGTCAACCTAACTTCGCAAGCAGAATCCAGCCCTTCTCGTGCATGTACAGGGCAACCTTCCACGACGCTTTATCACTGTCAATCTCATCAAATCGAGATCCATATTCCCCGCATCCTGTACAAAAAGTTTAAACTCAATCTAGTTTTTGCCCTTCGACCATCCCACCTTCCTGCTGTTTCTTATAAGGAAAACAGTACCCCTGTCAAAGGGAACGTGCGGAAATTCGCGGCCTCTGTTCATCCTCGTGACGTCAATAGCAAACTACTCAAGGGCACCATTGGCGGTTCTGAAGGGTGCGCGGCCCTGGGCCACAACGGTTTGCGGGCCCTATGACGTCATGCATTGGAATGAAGTTCAAACATGTTCGTACTGCGGAAGGTCCTGGGACATTATATTCCTTCCAGTGGATTCAGTTCGAGTTTTCGCTTCCTTCCATGAGATATATATGGGCAGTCCTTTTTTCTTAGCATTGAGGCGCGGGGGCCCCTACAGGTGCGGGGCTTCGGGCCATGGGCTTGTTGGCTTTCCTCTAAAACCGCCACTGACGGGCACTGCAGTTATCCAAGCTTGAATGAAGCGAATGTTTTTAATTGACAGAAAAGTATGAAACAATGATGACTTGCTACAGAATGAGCTACTGTGAGAAGTAACCACAGAGATGGGGGTGTATGACAGTTGCTCCGGTACTATTGGCTATGATTATAATTTATATGACTCACCACGCAGTAAACAGAAACGCAAATATACTAGTTTGAATTAGTTCCGGTCCGTAAGAAGCCATGTTGAGTTTGTGAATGATTAATTTTACCAAGGATTCTTTGGATTTTATGAATTCTCGCGGGGTTGGATCCGACCACATAGTCAATGGAAATATTCTTCAAATCACGTTAAGCCGGACTGAGCAGGACTGACGCAGACCGTTTGCGACTGTTAAGATTTGAGCAACGAAGCAAATGATGATCTCATTTTTATTCCGGCTTTAACCGAGACAGCAAGCTATGTGCTAGTCTAGTAGCTACTGAATGGCACCGTAAAGGGCTACAGAATAATACGACTATGAATATGCACTGTTCTTAGAAAAGATATGATATATAACATGAACTGGACTGGACAAAAACTGTACTGCAACTGGTCTTACAGGAAAATAACATGATACCCTGGAATGAAAGGAAGTGAAGCAAAGTGGGCATAGGCAGTCTCCAGTGATCAAGACCAGAACGAACCATGGCTCATATTTCAAAATAACCCAATACACAGAACAGAACTGGACTGGCTGGGTGGAGGGTGATACTTACTGCAATGATTACAACTTGCGTTGTCATCTTGCTCACTTTGAAAATACCCGAATATACCTGACTCGACTTGACTGACTTAATCGAGAATGACTGCAATAATTGAAACTACGTTATACACTAGCTCACATTGGAAAAGAACTGAGCATACCGGAATAAACTAAACTTGACAGGACTGGAAGAGAATGACTGTTACTGCAATGGTTTAAACTATGTTATACACTAGCTCACATTGGAAAAGAACTGAGCATACCGGACTAAACTAAACTTGACAGGACTGGAAGAGAATGACTGTTACTGTAATGGTTTAAACTATGTTATACACTAGTTCACATTGGAAAAGAACTGGGCATACCGGACTAAACTAAACTTGACAGGACTGGAAGAGAATGACTGTTACTGCAATGGTTTAAACTATGTTATACACTAGTTCACATTGGAAAAGAACTGAGCATACCGGACTAAACTAAACTTGACAGGACTGGAAGAGAACAACTGTTACTTCAATGGTTTAAACTATGTTGTAACTTAGCTCACATTACAACCGAAATAAGCGAGTATACTAGGCTGAACTGGCTTGATAGAATGATTGCTACTGCAATGGTTTAAACTACTACAAAACTAGAGCGGTCTAGTTTGGCAGGGAATGAAAGTTACTACAATTTTTTAAATCGACTCATCTTACGAAGTGGCATAATATGCGAAGATAGACTAAACTGGAAGAGAATCATCTGATGATAATACACTGATATGAATTGCATTTGCACTGCGGTCCGGTCCGCGCAACAACCCATTTGCAATGTTCCAACGTAAACATAGCACCATTTTAATAAAGATGCCCTCCCTACCTTATCCTTTAATCTACGGCAATTTTAGGTCGAAATAATTCTTGTTGGAAATTTCAATTCAAAACTATCCTTAAATCTAATTTGAACATATAAGTGAATATACACTCCTTAACTTTGCATCTTATCTGATACGTTAGGAGAAAATCAAAAATGTTGGCTACGAGAAACTTACCACAAAAACACCTAAAAAACAAGATCCAAAATTGGCATTTCAAAGACTAATATAGCACCATGTAGAGGTTGTTCTAGTTGTGATATGGGTCCAAAAGGTGGTTCAAAAGGTGGTACAAAAGGTGGACAACGAAGTACAAACGCTCCTGGCAAAATTAATCAGGGAACGAAAATATAAAAAGTACAGAAATGAGTATTTATTTGAAAGTGAGGCTACTGTTAAAAAAAGGCTACCTGGATAAATTCAACGAGAGAAATCAAAGTCCTAATAGATTATTGGAAACGTCTGAGAATGATGCATTAGTGCTGAGAAATAGCGTTGGGAGGAAAGTACTTTGGCCTGGGAAACAGATTAATAAAATGAAATAATAAAATTATACTACACTAGGATGACCGGTTAAACACCTACCCGTGACAAGTATGTACATAAATGACATTTGTAAGACTAATAATTGCCACAAATCATAATAATCATTTTAATTTCAGTTACATATTTTCTCTTCTTAAAATCTAGAAACCAAAAGTTGCAATAGTCCATTCTAATAATCATAATATTGATATTAATGATGAAAATAATGATGATGATGATCATGATGATCATGATGATGATGATGATGATGATGATGATGATCATGATGATGATGATGATGACTTTCTATCTATTTCCTCATGTAATACTATCCTTTACTCAATATAGAGGCAAATAACTACAAGATCTGATATAAATCTTCACCACACAAGAAGGTCTAGATCTGGCCAATCACTGTATATTTAAAAAATATGACATAAGTCGTTTTTATTGTACATGATATGATCCTTATCATCAATATTAATATCTTATTTTATTGTAGGAAATGATTTTCTTTAAATTCAACCTATACGATGGGAAAGTGTGACGTCACGATTTTGCAATATTTTTTATAATGAAAAAAATACTCAATTTTCATGTTCCTTTATTAGGAAGAACGTCAATGGCCAAGATTGAAAGTGTTGCCCTTCCCCAACACTGAGATATCTGCTTTCAAAGTTTTAAATCTTTCTAACAAAACCTTATCATTTAATGCTGGTTCATAACGTAAGGACCCAAGGAATATCAACAGAGTTTTGACCAGAGAAATAATAAATTTAAACGCCTCTAGTTTAAATACTATATACAATACAGGTCTGGTATTTTGCCAAACAGCCTATTTCAGGGTTGCCTTTAGATATATGGAGTCAAATCTTTTGATTTGTGACGTCATCACTTTCCCTGAGCATTGCACTCATACTAAAAACAATAATAACAATGATATTGATGATAATTAATAAAACCTTGATTTGAACATCATGATGAGAGGATGGGTATCGATCGACTGAAGCAAATGAAGGGAGATCTCTCAACTGTTGCTCAACAGAGGTATCCCTTTGAAAAGAAAGGATACGTCGACCAGGCCTGCATACGAGCAGCTCTCGAGTATAAAGCTGAGAGGTGGACACTAACAGAGAGACTGCTCGGTGTGTAGCGGGCTTGTGACCAAAGCATGATGCTGTACATGGCAGGAGAACGGTGGAATGATGGGGTTAGGAGTGGTGAGGTGGCAGTCAGATATGGAATGGTGAAATTGGCAGAAGAGCTATAATACAGAAGATTACAATGGTTTGGACATGCGCCGAAGTCTAGTGAGCAAGGTTCCCTGATGCAAGCTGCGGACCTGCAAGTACAAGGCAGAACCCACGGGCGCGACGCCCAAAGAAGACCTGGTTAAAGTGTGTCAAAGAAGACATGCAAAACCTCAGCATCACAGAGAATGAGGCACAGGACAGGCACCACAGAGAATGATGCACAGGACAGGCACCACAGAGAATGATGCACAGGACAGGCATCACAGAGAATGAGGCACAGGACAGGAGTCACAGAAGAAGAGCCATCTGACAGTCCAACCCAAATTATAAAAACTACGGACCTTAAACTAGGAAAAGTTCCTACCGTTTTTTCCTGGCACTTGAGGGAGGAGAGTTTATATACAGGAATTTAAAAAACACACAAACAACAAGAACACCACTAACCTCCTAAAAAAACACAAGCAAAAACCCAAGAAAAACTCCAATAATAATGAAATCAATAACACAATAATATTTCTCTTTCACCTTTCCGTTCTGTAGATTTTAAGCTCGCTCTTCAGCATAAGATCCTATTTTTTTCCCTCGTTAAGATGAGGGTAGCAAATTTGATAGGAGTGCATAACCAAAAGATGCCGATTTCTTCTTTTAAAAAGAGTAACACCCAAACTGACAAAACAACAGTAATAGGAACATAGGAATAAGATCAATAATAATAAATTGTATCAAAATAACAATAGTTTTCTTTGCATCGTTCAGAGAGCCCCTCTCTACAAAGTGTCGATAGTACTTTCAAGGTCTTTCAAATCTAACATTTACACCCACGTTCCTGACTGTTTTTTTGTTTTTGGCATGTTACTATTCGTGCTCTTTTTCTTCTTGATCAAGACTCTGTTACTCACTGTTATACAGAAGTGTGTTATATTGTTTTCCCAGCCGTTATTGGTGTTGCTGCAATCACTGTTCATGTCAAATAAATGGGTATAGTAGAAGTGCACAGGAAAATGTACAATGACGGCTTAGAAAATCACTTCCAGAGCAAAGATCTTTCACTCCTGTTCAATGTATGGAAATGCCTATCTCAGGGTCAAATGAGCCTGCACGTGGGAAATTTGAAAGTAGAAAGTTGGTATCACAGACTTAACTAGCTTTTTTTCAGATCCGGCTGCGGTAGAAAAGTTAGCTGATGGAAACGGAAGAAAAAATCAAGACGCCTAGCTCCATGAACCTCAAACATGGCCATGATTCATTCAAAATCAAGTGCCTTTAAGTGACCAAATGACACATTTTAGAAAGTGACTACAGTACGTAGGCCATTGAAATGAGAATATGCTAAGATGCAAATATGCAGGCTACATGTTTACCACGATATTATCTTCTGAATTTCGGCTTTGAAAAAGGTATTAATAATTGTGAAGATCTATTTAACACATGTCACAATCTGCAAGGTCCAACCTGACTGTCCTTTTGTATTGAAATGTTTAATGCCACCTCAGCACCGATTATAACTAGTACGACGTCAAATGAACGAACGTTTAGTTATGGACTATCAACAAGGCCATGCTAATAACCCAAACAAAGGGGCTATGGAACAAACAACGAACATCTCGTGAGGTTAAGGAGGCAAAGAGGTAGTCGAGGAGACATTAATTTCACTCTCGTGACCTAAAAAAGGATCGGCTGTGTTTAAGTCTGAGACAACCGCTTAACTACCCATAACTAAAATCCATGTTGTGAGATTTGATCGCAACGAAAGACCAGTTTACGGCTGCTAAATGTACACGATGCACATCGTCAATTATGATATGCAAAGGAACATTGAGCAAAGAACTATGCCTCTTCAGTTTACAAAACATTGCGTTTTCGTTAAGGGAATGCGAAAATCTGCAATGAAATAGAGTATTTACTAAGGGCACGGCCTTGAGCCTTTTCAGCGCTTTTATTTCAATCAATACAGTCAATCAAAAGTCAAATCGGATCATAGATCGAAAACTGCTTGCAGCCATTGTCGACAAATCTTAATGTACATCGGTGTTTACATTGCAATCAGACCATATTCGTGAAAGACATAAACAGAAGGCGGCTCATGACGTACGCCGACAATACTTTAGCTGTTCCTATCTGGATAAATCTGGCAAGAATACATAACTGTGTGATATAAAGATTTACGTCTGACATTAAATCTTGGAATGCCAACAATAAACTTTCACAGTAATCTAACAGTTTCTGACAAAAGCTTTACGCAATTTTATCTCCCAAGCCGAAGGCCTCCGTTATAAGGAGACAGTATAAGCTCTTGGAATTTTGGAATCTCAGGTCTTATCTTGATATAACTATATGCCGTCCCTAATTCAAAGTAGAACGACATCAATCTGCTGCTCGCTGTGACTAAAACTGCTGATGATAAGCAAACTACAAATGACTAGAAAATCTGCTACTTTATCTCTGCGGGTCAAATCCACTTCTGATTAACTAGATTTCTCGTTTTAGCCGACTACAGATACATGTCCTTCAAGCTTTCGCAGTAGTACAGGCGGCTATCAGGAACGTGTTAACTAAATGCAGAAAAATGATTGGCAACATCTTTCAATGTAATGGACGCTAAATACCCATGTCTATGCTCAACAACATATCCTTAACAAGGAAGTTTCAGTTTAGGTAGAGATCACATTGCCTCAGTGGCAATGACTACGTTTGCTAGCTCTTCAGTACGTGAATATGCGACTAGATTAAATGTAAGTAAGACAGATTAATGTTCTTTACCTCGGGCAGACAACCCCAGGTCACTGAGGACTTGAGCGCCTTCGCAGCTGGATTAGACGTGAGTATCAATCCCGAACATCAGTGGTTAGCTTAGTCTTGATTGCCAACACTTTGATCCTCTACTGTTACATATCCCTCTTGCTAGAAGCGTTGATCGAAAGTAACCACTTCACACTTGCACGCCAACTTGTAAACTTTTCACGAGGATTTACTAGAAACAGCTCTTACTTCGAAACTTTAAGCAATTATCCATTACAAATTTAAATAAGAAAAGAATTCGAGGAGATGAAATCCGGGCCACATTATTCTACGTACATCTGCATGAACACAAAAGCCTTTGTACTGTCTTTGCGGCTCAAACATTTTTGGTCAAATCCCTCTTTGTAGGTTTTCCTTATTGAAATTCTCTGTTTGGTGTTTTAGTTGTTTTGGTCTAGTGGGCTTACTTTACACAACGCAGTTTTCACAACTTTTTGGTTGGCAGTTAATTTCTGCGATAAACTTGATTTACATGCAGCAATTGATACGGTCGATACAATTGCATGTTTTTTCCTGTTCTAACATGATGTCAAACATTTTTTATATGAAGCAAGAAGTGTAAAGTATTTCAATTTTCGATTCTTTCTTGATTAACGTTTCCTAATTACGACTTAATTAGCTAGAATCACTTGTATCTAACCATAGTTAACCTTTTCAAGTAAGCCTTTCAAATTGTGCAGTGCTTCCATTAAATTGTACTCTGCGGCATTGTATCAACACGAAACAAATGCTTGGTTCGTGGTTTACATAGGACAGGTTACAACTTTCTGGCACCCCTTAATTAAACAGTCCGCACCCCATACTCTATGAACCGCTCCCACAGTGAAGTCACAACAAGAGGCCCTTGGTGTGGAAATGTACGGGAGTTATTATTTCGTAAGTCATCGGTAGCCCCTTTTGACGTGCAAATAACCCGGCCAACAAATCAAATGCTTGTCGGTAAAGAAGCCACTGAACCTGAGGGGAGATGATACAACATAAGGGTTCCATAGCGTACCCATCGAAGAAAACGAGTAGTGCATCCACTACTTAAAGTGACGTCAAGAAGTGAAATGAAAGCTTCTCGCACTCAACAATACACAGGATGCCACGGGAATTGAGAACACCGTTTCTCAAAGTAGTCCGTGCCGCCCTCAAAGGCCAGCGGGAAGTTCTATATTGGGGTTGCGATTCTACTGCCGATAAAGGAGCCCTTGGGAAAATTTGGTAGGCACTGTCAAAGTAATAGAGGCGATATAAATTCCGAATAAAATGCGACTTACTTCGTGATATCGAATTACGGGCAGTCAAAATGGAAATGGCTTTGTCGTACGAGAGAAGAAAGTGCAAGCACACTTAACGTATATGTATAATGATCAACAAGTGATACGAGAAAACTCGATGTCACGCTTTTGCTTTGATGGTGTCACGGGGCTTTTGCTGCTGGTGTAGAGCAAGGTGACACATCGGCTACTATTTATTTCTTGATTTTGTCATAAGCCAAAAGGTTCATGGTCGAGTAGAGAGACGGCGAAGTCCCCGAAAGCCACCCGTTGTAGTAACAGAATTAGACTTGACTGATGACATTGTTTTGTTGTCTGAAAATCAAACAGGTACAGAGGTTTCTAGGTCGTGTTGAATCTGACGATGCGAAAGTTGGACTTCATCGAACGGAAGGGTTGATGCCATATACACCAGTTACCATTCAGTACGTGTAGTCGAAAATTGCAAATATTTTAGATCAGTGAAAGGACTTTAATGTTCGCAAAGCAGTGAAAAGGACTTGAATGTTCCCAAAGCATTAGAAAGGAAACTAAATCATCACTTGTCTCCTGGCAACAAATAAAAGCCAAGAAAGAAAAGGCAGGCATTCAGTCAGCTTCATAGACAATTTCAAAGCGGACACGAATCTTTTCCTGAGGCCGACGTCCCACTACATCATCCTCCTTTAAATATCTCCGTATTTATCGACAACCTTGTTCTGTTCCACTCCGGTGATAAGTTTTAATTTACGACCGATATTCATTAGTATCTGCATGCGTGGTACACCTTTACAAAAGACTTGATATCGATAACTTATGTGATAACAATGTGGAGGGAAAGTAATGACGTCACAAATATTTGGAAATAGTAAGATTTGACTCCAGATATCGGAAGGCAACCCTGGAATAGGCAGTTTCCCAAAATACCAGTAGTGTATACAATTTTTAAAGAAAAGGCGTTTAAATTTCAAAAATCTCCGGTTAAAATTCTGTTTATATTCCTTGGTTCCTTACGTTAGGGACCAGTATAAAATTACAAGGTTTTGTTAGAGAGATTTGAAACTTTGAAAGTTGATTTCTCGGTTTTTGGAAAGAGCAACACTCTCAATTTTGGCCACTGATGTTGTTAGTAATAGGGCAACACGAAAATTGAGCATTTTCTCCAAACTTTCTCGTGGCGTCACCCTTTCCCTCCGCATAAGAAACGCGTCTTCAGATTTAATACGCTCCTCCGGTTTTCAGGTCCACTTTCAAAGGCCAACGATATGAACTGTTGCCTGGTATTTTTCAAGTATCACGCGAATTTTTTACAGGTTCTTTCCTTAAAATTGAATGTCTCTAAAATGAGATTGGTTTCAAAACCGTCAATCATATGATAGCTCTATGGAATGAAACAACAATGCTTAAATTGCATTTAAAATATGAGTCACAGAACGTATTCAATGCCGAGGAGTACGGGCTGCCCCGCCTGTGTGTTTCCAATAGGACGTATCACTTGACCCGAGAAAACGTTTGGGAGGAGAAACCGCAAAGCATGGGTAAAAGGCAAGTACGTTGCTAGCGTAAACTTATCTAATTAATGATCGGTAAATCGAATAAACCTGGGTCCTGCAAAATTGTTAATCAACTTCCAAGTCAGCATTGACGCCAAAATAATATCATGTCTTACCCCTTACACTCCAGATACGCTAAGTAATGACATGTTACGTATTCCAACATGTACTATTTAAGCCCTCTATTTTCTAGCACTTATTCCTACTATCCATGTCACGTAACCACAAGGTCTATGCTATGTACCCACAACCATCATGTATCGTAACGCAAAAAAATCATATTATGTACTTTAAATATTACATCTGTGCCCCTTATATTAAATGAAGTTTGCTCTTACTGATACTAGAGACAAAATGTTCTAACGCTAATCCTTAATATCGTACTAAGTATCCTCCCTACATAAGCTACGTATCACATATATACGCTCCAAGTTCTCTTGGTGTTCCGCTTTGGAGCAAACAACTTGACCTGACATAACACGTCTCAAGAAAAACGTCTACACCCTGAAGATGCAATACATGTTGTGAAGTAAATAAATTTTCATATCACGATCTGTCGAAGACACGTATCGTATCGGATGCAGTATCATACACCTTCACTGAATAAATCGATTATATAATGTACTGGCCTGGGTTGCAGGTTAACTATCACTTGAAGTATCACGGGTCCAATAAACAGGTTATGAGCCCAACAACAACGTCATGTCGTTTACGATTTTACAAGACGTCCAGAACTGCACAACATCCACAGCCTCATTGCAACCACTTGCTAACGGCAAGCGGGTAGACCTTATCAGCGATCCTTTGCCCTTATGATGGGATGTTATTATAACACCAAAGACGCAATTTGCGGTTAGCTGTTCCAAAGAATATCATTATCACCTGCAAATACGTCTTCGTAAATGTCACTCAATAATTACCGCACACCTATTTAACTATCAAGTGTCCACAGGATGAGCTTTTGATACTACACTATAATTCCACTACTTGTCATTTCTCCTCGGAGTCAATTAACTCCTTCCTATTGTTTGAAAAATTTGTATTGCCTCACTTTTACTTAAACAGTCTCTTGGATTACGTCTTCATTTAAAAATGACATAAGAAAAACAAAGAGCTCAAGGTTAAAAAATTATGTTTTTTAACATACCGACATGAAATTTTTGCGACCTCTTCGCTGCGTTTTGACGTATTCATCATAAGACAACGCTTTCTCCATATGAGCTTTTCAGTACTTAAATGTTTTCACTATTTCGTGCAGTTTTATTACTAAACCTGTTTTTCAAAATGGGAATATTTTCCTCCCGTAAACTTAACAGCTGATACAAGTTCCTTTTTCAAAACACATTTACAATTATTGCTACGACATCTCCCGCTTCCTTACAGATGATCCTAAAGTTTCCTTGGGAATTTACGTCCACAACAAAAGTGAATGTGAAATGAAGTTGGGTTTGATTGGGACTGCGTCAGACTCAAACAACAACTTAAAAGAATGAAAATGTGAATTATAAGTTTATGTAGCTCAATTAATTATCTTGCCACAACAGATATTGGGCTGCCTTTCTCATTATTAACTTATTCCTAAATAAAGTTAAATTGAGGTGGTGGAGTTATAAATGACAAATCAATAACCATGTATTGAGTATGTAACAAAAAATCAACAAAAAACCTACTACATAACTACATTTCTGTATACAGCTATTAAGAAACGAAGAATTATTGTCTTCCATGAAAGTTTGCACTCTCAATCATCCCATTAAAAGAGAATACGTGGATTCGACGGAAAAGAGGTGTCAGGCTAACAGGAAGTGCACTTTTGATTACACTCGCCACATACCCGTAGTCGGTCTTTGAAAAGTGGGGAGGGCAAAATGTCCGCCAAAAACTAGGTTCTTCGATTACTTCATAACTTCGTACCACTCTAGCGAACAGTGAGGTACGTCGCAATGATTAAATACCAACTCAGCTTTTGACGTCTCCGCACTATGAAATGATACACAGAATAATGTCGTGAAGCGCGAACTTGAAAGTGTTCTTTGAAAGTGGGGTGGCAGTCGCAAAGAGGTTCCCAGCTCTAGTCGTGCAGATATAAGGGGTTACCACTTTTCTTTCAATGCTTACTACTTCCGACACCCTTCAACTTTTCCACCTGGATAGTAATAATCTGTTGAGTTGCGTTCTTTTTTATTGTTATTCCACTACTCATTAGCACTTTTTTATGCTAGCGCTCTCAAATACAATATCTTCACCATCCTATCCTTCTAAGCAATTTAAACATTTTTTGTTCACTAACAACAACTGTCTTGTACCTATAGTCACCTTATTGAAGAATAAGTCGTGTCATATTTGTCTTTCCATTTGTCTACCTTGGTCTCGAGCTCTTGACATATGTTTATCTAGAAAGGCAACTGCAATCATTGCTTCCCTTTAACAGGATAACAAATGTTCTAACTGTGGAAACTATTAAAATAAAAAATGGGATATATCTTTTCGTTTCATAAACCCCCATTCTGAAACAGGTTTTACAAACAATTTTTGATAGGGATAAAAAAGGAAACGTCAACCGTAGTGCATATGTATTGATATGCAAAAGGGATTACAAATGTTCCAAGAATTTAAATTAAAAACACAACAAGTTGAAACTCCTCTGAAGTGAGCTTTCATGCAGGAATAATAATGACAAAAACGCTTGTATACACTTGTTGTACGAACGGTAACACCACGTTAACCCATTCCCTAAACTTCAAAACTTAGTTCACCATAAAATCCAATAAATTCAGATTTCCCCCGGAGGTACCCGCAGCGCTACTTGTTATAAATTATAGCGCATCCTCGACGGAGGTTTTGTGTTTTTCGTTGTTGCTTTTTCGCTCAATACAAGGCAGGGCTTCCATTTCAAGGTACTGAGTTACTTGAAAATAAGTATAAATGTCTATGAAACGTAAACGAATACAGGTTTTAAGAGCATTACTACCCAAGAAATACGACAATATCATTATGCCATTTAAGCACACCGGGAGGGTTAAGCTCTGTATTTGTTGCAGTAGATGCTCCCATACGACTTGTAAATTCGACAGCTCATGTTCACTAGCAGCTAACTGAGTGATAGGGGAAATACAAAAAGAACTGATGATCTTAACACTTTTAAATCTAATGTCAATCGCCATCTTCTTGGAAATATTTAGTACTTCTTTTGTCTTTAATTACATCTTGGTGGAAAATGTTGCATCGTGTAAACGAACCACGTTGTACAACTTTTGTTGCACGAAACATGTTGATAGAACTGATTTTAGAATAGAACAGGCTCTATTTCCCCGTTTACTTTCTATTTCTACTTCTTTCAAATTAACTCAATACCTTGAAGTGGCAACCCTGCCTTCAATTGAGTGAAGAATTTTTTAAAATAAGAAAAGAAGGGGCCAATGACATAAACGTGAATGCAAGACAAGAATGGGATTTTTGGGACGTACGTCTCATTGTAGCGAGGGTTTCCTAGATTCCTGAGTGTGATTAAACATGACATCTAAAGCAAATTCAGACAAGTACCTGAAGACAAGCAGCCATTAGGTTCTTTTGACTTAAAAGAATTTGAGTATAGATGACGCTACATATATCACTGTCTTTATAAACTCGACTAATTGTTAGCGGTGAATATAGTGACACGGTCACGTTATTGTCGACAATCACCAGTTTTTCCGCAATACAATAAAACAAAACAAACTGCAGTGACGTCGAGTTTCATAGCCAACAGGACATTGGTTACCAAACACTATTGTGATCCTATGCCACCACATAAAGAAATATTTTCATTAAGCGTCAAGCTGTAACAATGGAATTTACAATTAACTACCGTGGCAGAAGTGATAGCTTCGTACGAACAAGGAAATATGCGATGTGCTCTCTGACAGCGGCTTCAAGGACTACGAGTACAGTCAGGGTCTCCGCCTTTACAACAATTTAAGGAATCTATGGAATGCAATATGCATATCAAGGCAACGTCAATATTCAAGACTAATTCAAACATTATCTGTCCAGTGGGGTGATGAAATTTTTACAAAACTATGTCATATCTGAAATTCATTTCGCCTCAAATTAATTACTTGACTCATGAATTGATGATCCCCGCGAAGTACATTATATATTTATCTTATATATTTATATAATTAAGTCAGCCAACTAACCAAGTGTCAACAAGTAAAAGTTCTGATATTATTGAACAGAGAAGATCATACATGAAGGTGTAAATCGAAGACGAGCATTTGTTTTGCACTTTATAGCCCCATGTACACGGTGAAACATGTAGTATCAAAATGCTGAACACAAGTTACTTATATATATTTATTCATATATTAGTTCCCAGACAGACACACAAGCAGTTATGAACTACATAGTATAGAACTCAGTAAACATGAAGTGCTTGAGGCGCTGGCCCGATTCGAACCCAGGATCTCCCACACCGAAAACGAACACTTTACCATTCCACTAACTAGTGCAATCGACAA
>JAAAKL020002270.1:0-26749 GCA_010016065.2 Carybdea cf. marsupialis auct. non (Linnaeus, 1758) | reverse complement strand
GAAGATAGCCACACTAACATAAGCCTGACTAAAATCTATTTGTCAAACAATCTTTTTTTATCCAAGATACAACACATGGTCCAAACATATAAAGCTTTACACTTAGCAATCAGCAATTCAATAGATATTGTATCAAAAGCCATGAAATAATTAAAATAAATAGAGTCATATAACACAGGATTGTCTGTCATTCAACGGAAATCAACTACCACTTCAGAAATCCAACCATTTGAAGATCTTCTTTTATAGAAACTATGTTATGCATGCTGCTGAAAATGGTTGGACTCAAACTAATCCTGTATTTGTGAGAGTACCAACTTTTCTGAAATATAGCAAAAGATCTATAATTGCCCATATCTGGTGCAGAACCATTTTTCATGAAGAGGTTCTACAACTGATTCTTTCTATACAACAAGACATTTACCTTTCTTTAAGCACAAATTGTACCCTTTAAGGGATGATTTGAAAGAGCTTCCTTGAGACTGCATAAAGTTAGGGGTGTACAATGAATTTGGAATGTATCAAATTTGGTATACCTTAATGTGTGTTCTAGCTATTCAAATTTCCACCTGCCTTCAATGAGGTCGGCTATTGACGCCCAGGCCGTTCCAAGCTGTAATTACTATCCACGTTTATACACTCACTAACGTCATGTAGAGCCAACTTAGAAGGGTTATGCAGAAGTTATCGATACATTGGTATTATCATCGTTTATCTAGAGGCTTAAGTGAAGCGTTCCACAATATCTGTACTAGTGTGAATTGTATGTAAGGACAGAGGTGTAGAAATTTCGAAAGTTCCAAAATATGTTGAGATGGTCAAGTCTGAAACAAGGTCAAACATCATCGCGTGAAGTCTGGGGCAACGTCTAAGAAAAGCAAACTATTCATCGTACGATCGATGTAGTTCTTGCACCAGTCAAGGCAACTCTTTGTCCTGTTTAAACAACTTTATGACTTTAATACCTGTCAGAACAGAAACCCAGATGCGTAAAATCGATAGAGATGTTGCGATGTAGCTACTGATCATGTGGAAGTATCAACAAAGTAAAAATAGATGATGCTTGTTGGTTTGGGATCCTATTGTATGTTTCTCTTTCCTTTTTCTTATGACGGTTGTTTATTTTCTTCTCCTTCAGATGTTTCGAAGGGTACAATGCAACGATATTAGCATATGGGCAAGTAAGTATCATTGTAACTTTGTTAGAGTTTACCAATAGCGGAGTCTTAATATGTATGTTAATTGGGATTATTTTATAGGTTTGTTGCCTTGGCTAAGTTAGTGAGGTACATAGATCAGGCTTCAAAATATTTTGATTTGTTTTCTAGTTTGAACATATCCACCGCGTGGGAGTGATCATTCTCGCCATGGATTTTTGCAGGAGATAAATTGAAAGCAAGGTTTCCCCTTAGTTTTATTTTCTTGTTAACATTATGCAACTTTTATAGTTTTCATGTAAAAGCATTAACGGTGTCGCAGATCAGTCGAGAAAAGTACAGAAAAGTCACAAACATACTGATATGACATAGTTCAAATAGGATTTGGTCACGTGTATCAACTTCCATAATGTCTGAAGATAAACCTGCACGCGCGGCGAGTATGATGATGTCTAAGCGAAACATGCTTGAGATCGCGAGAATGGGTTTGAGTTTTTGTTGCGTTTTTCTCATATGGGAAAAAAGAGGGTGCGCTTTCATTTGATTAACCATTGGCAGAACGAAATTTTGTCGGAGTGAAATGAACGCTGCGTTTTAGCGGCATTTTGCAAGCTATGTAGATAAGTAAGATAAGTGAGGTAGGCCTGATGTTAGTCATTGTCAAACATTACGTTGAATGATGGTAGGTTTGGGCCTAGAGGAACATATCTATTTATGAAATCCGATATTCTTCAATTTCCCCAAACTTCGTTGTCCGCTAAGAAACGTAAAGTTTTCCAAAAAGGTTCTTATTACTCCACAAGAATAAAAACACCAAGTGACGCTACTTTATTACCAAATACCGAAGCTTATATCTTCCATCAGTGGGGCTACAACACATTTATGGAATTTATTACTGTTCCTGTTGTGATGTGTATTTGTTGTCGTCAGCGTTGTTACTGTTGCTATCCGTTGTTGCTATGGTAGTCTTTATACTGAAAATTTGCTAGAGAAATAAGGAACAGTAAATTTATAATGTTGTTTCAGTAACTTGTTCTACTGAAATATTACGGTAATCCGGCAGCATGCCATCTCCACAATATCCTACGTTTCTTGCCAAACATGTTGACGCACCTAAACTCTTCGACATCGTTTCTGCCTGGCATCATCTCTTATCTATATTACTCCATTGTATCTCTTTCATTCACTCATGAGGCCCAAATATGGTAATCATTTGTCCCACGTGATTTGCTCCTTGCGCACACCTATAACACTGAGCAGTGCTTGTTTAGGCTTTCCTCCTCTGATGACGTGTCTAGTGAAGGAGTGTCGTCACTACATATTTGTTGTTGTTAAAACCTTCACTTGATGTTGGCTCATTACAATAGGCCACTACTTCCCGATTTGAGTGCCCCAAATATGTACGTCATCAAAGAAAGGTAATAAGACTCTTCAGGATTTCTGTAAGCACGTCACCAGTGTAAAAAGTCAGCAACATAGGTTAGTATCGGCGCAATGGCTCAGTGATTCCGTCTGCAACTTTGAGTGCTGAAGTTTCTAGGTTCAGATCCCACTCAGGGCGATTTGAAAATTTGCCTGTTTCAGCAATTTATAAACTGTGCCATCAACCTGGCCGCCAACCCAGAGGGTCATCCTTCCGGGGTTGGCAAATGGGAACTAGCTCATACCGGGGTCAAATTGTGGAGACACGAGGAAGAAGAGTGGCGTCCCTCCCTACCTTTGGTCAGAAGCCAAACGAAAAGGGAGCCTTCAGGTCGCCCTCGACTGCTGTCGAACTATTTTTTTGATAAGTCAGTATGAGAATTTCCAGGAAGCATAATAAGCTTGCCATTAAACTCCCCAGTATCTTTCACCCCATTACCTGTCACCCCATTATCTTTCATGCCAGTATCTGTTACCCCCATCAAACAATGAATTGTCGTAGAGATATCTCTCAATTGTTGTACCGTCTGTCTCTTGTTTTTCATAGCAATTCGACAAAAGTGTTTCCTAAACAACAAATATAGAAGCAAAAAATGCCAGCTGAGATTCAGACCTTAGGACTTTGCATATCAACTGTTTTTTCCGTGATTTATTGTAGACTGGAGCAGGGAAAACCTACACGATGGGAACTGGGTTTGACAGCAGTCTGGCAGAGGAAGATATAGGCATCATTCCAAGGGCAGTCGATCATCTCTTCGAAGGCATCAAAAACCGAATTGAAGATGCCAAGAACGTGAATCGGCCCCCACCAGAGTTCAAGGTTGTTGTCCAGTTCATGGAGGTATGATTTTGATTCCCAGTTGATGATCTAGTATGCTTTTGAATTGATACTTTTATTATGAAAATAATCAGGCTTGTCTTGATGTTGGCAATTCAGATGAGCTAACTATTACTTAACCCACCTTAAGTCACTTCAGATTCCTTGTATGAAATAGGGGGGAGGTCAAAGGGCACCTTCCTATAGATAGATAGCAAGTGGTTGCCCCGTATTAAAGTGTGAATGCATAAACCTCCAGTCCTGGTTCATGTGCTCGGCTTCCAACAAACAAATGATTTCCAAAACCTGTAATGCGTCCGGGGTGGGGTGGGGGATGGTCTGGTAGCCAAATGAATAAAATCGCAGTTTGGAACCTAAAGTTATGGGATCAATCCCAGTCTCCGATACCTCGGTGTGACCTTGAGTAAGTTCTATTACTTTAGATTAATTATGCGTGAAGCGCAATAGCTGCTTGATAAATTTACAATTAGCAGCGTTTTTTTAGTTGGGCAGATTCTCGTCTTTATTACATATTATGACATATTTTGTTTTCTATCAAAGCTTTACAACGAAGAAATCATTGACCTTCTGGACATAGAAAGCAAAGGAAAAAAGAACATCAAAATACACGAAGATAACAATGGTAATATCTATACAACTGGGATTCATTGTAAACCAGTTACATCTGGAAATGATGTAAGTTTTTTTTATTGGTCTCCTTTTAACCCTATTGTAACCCTATTTATCATGTAGTGTATTCGTTTTTGGTGAAACCTGTTTGTAATGTGCCTGGCTGGCTGCGTTAAGCTTGCAAGGGTATTTTTTCCCTAATTTTCATCTACCTGTTTTACTTGATCTGTCCATGACCGTAGCCTGCGTATCTTCCTTTCTTCTTCCTGTACGTACTACCTCCTTGCATGTCTATTTTTTATTGGCGGTTTACTCTGTATGGTTGTCTTTATGTTGGAAACACTGCGTTCTTGCTCATGCAATAAAAACCTTGATATCACCGTCACTCGTTTAGCTTCAGTTGGCGGAGTTGGTAGAGCACTCCTCTAGAAACCAGAAGATCGATGGTTTGAGTACGTGCTTGGCTATCAATCATGCGAATCTAAGGAGAAGACTGGACCCCAGGCATTGTCTACCTTCACCATATTTGATTTTATTCAATTAAATGAAACTTAGATTGCTACTTTGATAAACTTTAAAACGGTTTTCGAATCGATCTCTTTGGGTTTTTTATAGAGAGCGAAAGATTAAGAACAAAAGCGATTTGATAAGCTTTCAGAATCGACTTGTCATCAACAGTTTGACTAGTACATTAGCGATCATCAGGAACAAAATCTTTTAAGTGCTGCCTGACAATTAAAATAGACAAAGTAAAATGCCAAGTTTGTCATGTCGATGCGTTCATTTGGTTGGGAGGAACGAAAGAAATGAAATAATAAGGCAAGGGATGGAAACTTGAACATGCGTTAAGTTTGTATAACAACAAAAGGCATTTTGTGTGGAGGGTTGAACGCACGTTAAATTGGAAGCCGTGCTTAGTTACTAGGTAAAGGCTAGGATGAGGGTAAAATATCTATGTATGATACTTGGGAAAGATAACATGTTCCGCAAGGATATCTGAATTGAATGATATGGAATATTAACTAGGGGAAACATTTGATATTAGAGTTACGATGTGTGAGAAGATGAAATAACGAATTGAACATTTTATACATGTTAAACATGAAAAAGGGAAGAACCATTCACTGTCTCAAGGAATTCATCATATTTTTGCTTTCAGTGCCTCAAAGTTTTGGAGGAAGGAGCCTTATCCAGAACAACTGCAAGTACAAACATGAATGCAACATCGTCAAGGTCTCACGCCATTTTCACAATTCTTATCAAGCAGCATAGGATGGTGAAGGTAAAATGGGTTCATTGCCGCCATTTTTTCTGTTTTGAAAGCCGTGTTTATCATTCTAGGGGCAAGGTAAGAGAGTGTGATAAGGTAGAGGTACATACTTTTGATTTGGTTTCCTTTTAGGTGCTTTTTAAGGTCTTTAATGTGTGGTCATGCTGTCGAAGAAACTTGCTTTGAAAACCTTTGACCCATGGTAAATCCCAGCGCTTGCATTCATTGACAACTTCTCTTCACCATGGTCAAGAGGCATACCAAGACCTATATGAGGGAAACGTGGGAGACAGAAACTCAAGAAGCCCGTCGGATGGATTGTGCCTGTTGTTGGAAGGCCCCGTCCAGCCACATGAATGATGAATTCACTAAGTCCACATGTGACTGTGGTCTACTCAGCCACATTCATTGTAATTCACTGAGTAGGTGACTCACGTGATGGAACAGTTGAGCTCTCAAATGTTAATATCGACCTCAGAATCCATATCCAAGGTCATGAACCATAATGTCAACAAGTGGCCTGTTTTATTGAAGTTATGGGATACCACTCTAAAGCGTCATGAGGCTGAATTACATAGTAAGTTAGGAATGTTTGGGGAGTCGAGTATAAGCCAGAAAATATGAAGTATGGAATTGTGGCTAGCCTCTGGGTTTGGTTTTACTGTAATCGATGGGTGTACTTTCTCGACGTCCCTGAGAAATCTCTGCACGTGGAAAATCAATGTATAGGGGAAACTGATATTTAAGCATGTCGTATTTTCTGGGGACCAGATTTCACCTACGGACCCTCGGTTGCCGTGCCCTGGTCTAAAGGGGAGTTGTGTCACGTTTTACGAAAACATTATGAAAGAAACTCTGAAGTTTGAAGTATGAACTTTATTTAATTCTCAAAAGTCAAAGAGTCATTTTTGGTTTCATCAAATGTGCCCATTGTACTGGACCTTTTCTTTTGCAATCCGTTCATTGAACGAAACTGTTTATATTTCCATTTCTGCAGAAGGATAACTTGCCGCAGGAAGGAGAGGATCAAGAAGGTGAAACTGTAACTGAAAATCAGAACGATGATGAGTTTGAAACCCTATCTGCCAAATTCAATTTTGTCGATCTGGCTGGTTCAGAGCGCTTGAAAAGGACGGGGGCGACAGGAGATAGAGCCAAAGAGGGCATTTCTATTAACCAGGGACTGGTAAGTAACGTGACAACATGCTTGCAGTGAAAAGGATCTAAGGCTACACATGTTTTAGTATTAATTGGTTCATTCTGAAATAGATCTTGTTATCAGTAGGGGGGTCACCCAACTCAGGTTGTAGAGCACACGCCGCGAGTGCGTGAGTGACGAGTTCGAATCCCATTGGTGACATGCTGTTCTATTTTTCTAGAATCTATTCAAACGGTAATATTTGTTTACTTATTTATTTTGTTTTATTTATTTTTTATCATATAATATTTTTAAAAATTTATTGTATTTTATTTCATTTTATTCCTTTAGATTGTAGCTGATTATCTGGGTTTTTTGGAGACCCAATTTTGTCTAAATGAACATGTTATGCTACTCTTCGTTTTCCAATTGTGGACTTGTATTTAAGATAACAAATACCCACATGGCATCCTTCTTGAGTGATTCCAAAGAGAGTATTGCTTCGCCTCTCACGAATATAATTCACTATATTTGCTATTTTCAGCTGTCGTTAGGTAACGTAATCAGTGCATTGGGTGACAATGCAAAACGAGGCTGTCATGTACCGTATCGAGACTCAAAGCTGACAAGACTTCTGCAAGATTCTCTTGGAGGCAACAGGTAACAGAACGACTCAGTACTTGAAGTTACTTGGGATTTTTGTCCGTTGGTCGGGTATGACTGTCAGTTTACCACAAGTGGTACAAAAAGAGACCTCCACATAAATGCAGACGTTTCGTCTATTTTTTATGCTCTAAACTTTCCTGGAATGCGTGCTATAAAAGCCACCATTACAAGAGATCATAGAACTGTCGTTTCGAAAGTCATTTCTGACAGTTTTGAAGAACCATAAGGAAACTTGTAAAAAAGTAACATTGATAAATTGAATATTGCACGTGTTCGATTCTATCCCAGTAAATATACAGGACAGCGTATACAATTGATACATTCATTTGCTTGTTAATGCGGTTTCTCCATCGCCTGAAAATTAATTGGCCCCAGGGTACCCCAATTTTACAGTACTGGAAACACGATTGCTGTCAGTTTCTGCTTTGCGTCAGCTGTCGTCTTGTGTAAGTAACCATTCGTAATTGCCATATGGGTACAGTTGTATACTCACAAAATACACACAAAATACTCATAAAATACTCACAAAATACTCACAAAATACTCACAAAATACTCACAAAATCATGTGCAAAGGAGAATGAGAGCTATCAGCTTAGCAGTACGTCTATGAGTGCTAGTGCAATTTCACGATTTCTACACATTTTGAATGCTAGCTTTTGCAAGACAATATTAAACCCAAATATTTACGACATTTTGTGTATCGCCGTAGTGCCAATACTTGAGCTGTTGTAGAATTTCTCTTCACCCCTCATCTTAACCGTAATGTTTTACCATACTTTACTTTTGCAGTCGAACAGTAATGATTGCCTGCGTAAGTCCTTCGGACAGAGACTTCATGGAGACATTGAATACACTGAAATATGCAAACAGAGCCAGGAATATTAAAAACAAGGTATGATTACTGCTTCCCCTTGTTCAAATTCAATAACAAGGTATAGGGAGTTTGATGGCTCATAATAATATTACTTCTAAGATAGAAAAAGATTTGCAATCCACACTTTTACTTTGACTCGCTTTCAATTATCGCCACCTTCAATAAACCTACAGCCTCAATTAAAATGATTCAGCTGTGCCCTCTTATTAGGGCCGCGCCTTCTTAAATAGTTTTTAATTTTGGCTGCGCGGCTAATTGGAAGTGGTAAGGTAACTTCAGAGGCAATTGTATAATGATTATTTAGGATTATATGAGTAAAGTCTCACTTTGAAAGCGAGTCTCAGAAGCCTGGCCTTTGATTTGGTTGTCTTTATCTACCAAAGCAAAGATCAACTTTCAAGATAACTTCACTGTTTCTTCCTTAACTAGTGTTTCTGGAGAATTGTTTTCTTTGTGTGTGCTGATACAATGGTTTACTACCCGGGTTTCAAGAACCCATTTCGCAGTATTTATGATTGGGTTTTACCTACAGGGTTATTTTAGGCGGAGTGAATTCTCCTTGGGGAATTACGTGTGGGTTAGTTTTGACAGCACGGTGTTCAGACTCGCTTGAGCACAAGTAATAATATTTTGGGTCTTAAAAATACTGAAGGTTCTAAAGAACGAGCGATTATCCACAGACTGTATAAATTCATCTTTGCAAAATTGTTTTCAATGTACAATCTACAAATAACGGATCGAATGATCCAAGTTATTTGTGAGATTATTCATTTAACAGTAGGAGGTTCATACAATTTGCCAAGTTACATGCGATGAATTGTGTAGGTTGGCTGCAGGGTGCAAAGCATGTATTCATATTTCACTTAGGGTTCCTTGAGCAAGAAAAGGTTACAGGCCATTGTTCTAGTTTAAAGCACACATCTTCTTCATGCATTTCGTTCTTGTACTTTGTTTTTAATGTTTAACTTTTACTACGACCCATGGCGAGGTTTCGTCACCTCATGCCAGGTAAAGATAAACTAAACCAAACCAACGTCTTCCTGTTTGACTGTCTCATATTTCTTACTTAAAAATAATGTTTACCCAGGCGGACTTAGAGCTCAACATTTAAGACGTAAAGAGGAACCAAATATCGATAAATATAAACTCAGGGTGATAGCAGGTGGTGTCTCTTGATTGCTTTATAAGGTTAGAGCTGATGTGCAACCGTGAGCAAGTTTTATGGCAGATATTTAAGTTTCCAAATTCAGAATGATTCCTCAGTGGCTTTGGTTGGCATGATGTATTGATATCTGGTTTTCTTTTTAGGTTGTGGTGAACCAAGATAAAGCAAGTAAGCAGATAGCTGCATTGCGAACAGAGATACAACGTATCACACTGGAGCTGCTGGAATACAAACAGGTATGGCAGTTTAGCCTTAACGAATTTCAAGTCAATGCAAGCAAGGTAGACAAAGTCAGTAAAGGGTGTTAAGTTGTTTTAGGAGGTAAAAGAAGAGATTGTAGGAAAGCCGTGTGTGGAAGAAAAGCCCATAACACCGGACCTCGGTAGCTATTTAGCCCAGTTTATTGCTACCCAGAAGCTTAGCTGCAAGCTTCCGCCACTTTTTATATTATGTTTGCTGTTCTGGCCCAACAGAGACGAGTTTTGTGTCATAAGACATCTGGGGATTGTTTATTTGCATTTTGCTTTGGTTCTTTCATACGTGCTTCCATTGTTTGGTTTCCATTTGAGGACATGATTGCTCATACTTTTACATAGCCTGTACGTGGCCTGCCTTATTCATTTGATGTGTCTGAAGTATTAAAAGCTAAGCACTCAGACTGTTCGTAGAAGGGAGTTTACTGAGAAAAGTCCTTCTTATACCCCTACCGCAGAAATATGCAAAGAGGTATGAAACGAGATGAGGTAGCTAACGTGCGGCATGTATCGGTCGTCTTGTTATTCATAGAGTACTTCACAAACACTATTTTGGGGACGTACGATGTTATTTCCCTATGATCGGTAACTGACAAATCTCTTATCTTAATTGGGAACCGGGACAAGTGTCCATTTACCTTAGAATGCATAACCATGAATGACACTCGGAAATGGAGGATCAAAGGAGTTTTGAGAGCGAGTTGAGGCTTCAACCCACCTGGCATGCGGACCGACCCTCTTGCCACTAGAACTCTCTCCTATTTGTTGAATGATCCATAGGTCCATTTTTAATTTTGTCAGTACCTGCCCTTACAGAAGGAATCAGTCGGTAGTGTTCCAGGTAGGGTTGTAAAGTTCTTTAGAATCCTGCTGTTACTTGGTCTGTTTTCAGGTTTTTTGCTGAAACCTTAAGGGCCACGCCCCTCTCTTCTTGTTGTAAAGAATATGGCAGTACCAACGGTTTCGCAAAAGGAAGGAACGAACTGTTGTTGATAACGTTGATAATGTTGTTTGCAATATGACCGAGTCCGTAATGCTTCTTGGTACGAGTAAGGAAATAGCAGTGGAAGTATTTCAAAATTTGAACCGTTTTTATTTAAATATATTGTTATTCGAAAAAAAACCGGTCATACTTACACTAAAAAACCCCATCTCACTGGAATCATTCCGTCCGTCTTGCTATAGGTACGGCAAATCAAGACCGAACTACGGTCGAAAAATTAATGTCATGCATGTTTCAAATCTAGCATTAAAAAGACGCAAGAAAAAACAAGGTATTCAATAGAAATGTTAGTGTCCAGAAAGACTGACAGCTGACAGCCGTTGCAGTCTGTAATTTCACCGTCGAGAGGCATTTTAATTGGAAAGTAAGTTTTGCTGCTAAACATTGCGAGGAGCGATCATGAAATGCGGATTCTATTCATTACAACAAGTTGTTTTCTTTTAGGGTATACGTGTCGCAGAGGAAGGAGGTGATCACTTGACAGATACTTTTCATGAGAATTTGTTATTGAGAACTGAAAATGAAAATCTCCGTTTGCGGATTAAAGGTCTTCAACAGACCGTTAATAGCCAGACTGAAAAAATCACTGAATTGAAATCAGCGCAGGCCGTTGCCAAACTAGGAGGAGGTAAGCCTGAATAACCGAGTTTGTTTTGTACAGTTTGTTACAGTTTTGTAATCTGCTCTTCATACGGTTTTATTTCTTGTACTAGTTTATAATGGTGTATCTCGTATGAAATATTTTGAAGGAAAATGCTAATCCAAGTGGCAACAGCGTCTAACGAGTCGAACGATGGGGCTTGACACATGAGCGGGAGATAGGAACGTCGATAGGGTTGTTATACATCAATATGATGCTTAACATCACCAGATTGCCCCCAAGACACTTCCTCTTGATTTTCCCCTCAACCCCTTTGACATGTCGAATGATTACATATGTACGCTGTGTATAATACTTGAAGAATTCTCTTCCCTCTATATTCATGATTGTTTATTTGATCCATTTTCTACCCGCACACCCTCTTTAAAACAAGTTAATCTTCAAAACCCGAATGAAATTTGGAGAATACTCAGCCAAGAAACATATTTCTGTCACCTTCTGGTCATACAATTCTTAGGAAAAACTGCCCAGGTAATGAGTAATTGTCACGGATGCAAGTGTTAACTGCCATACTTCCAGCAGTATGGTAATTTACAACTTGGAAGTAGCATGCTTTTCCCGAAGCAATATTTTGCCGTGCTGCACCTACGCAATTTCCTAAGGGCTAGTAGCCCATTTACCAGTCGAATGGATTTAAGAGAGCATGTTTCATTATCAGAGCAAGGTTTTAGGTGTTATCTTAAGAGGATTGGCCCCCTTGATAAGGGGAGACAGGATAAATCGAGATCAGATCATAACGGAATTTAGTTACTATGCATTCGCTACTTTCCTTTACTTCTGGTCAAACCTCATTTCCTAGTTTATCTCCTTAGTATCTTCTCAGATATCGTAGTTAAATGTGATTCGATGAGACATTATGAATGATGTCACAGTTAAATATGGTCTTATGGAGCTATGAAATAGAATTGGACATGGCACAGTCTCAATTTCTACCTAAGAAGATGCTAGGATCGTTGTTAGATTGTGATGCACACTGTAGTTTGGTTGGAAAAACATGGAAACAAAATGGAGATGACTTTATTCACGAATTACCTCCCTGGTGTATTGTGGTTGAACTTGTAAGTGCATTTAGTACTTTGAACTTTTGATATCTGATGAGGCCTCATGTTGAAGTAGGATACCTTGTACGATAGCAACGCCACTGATTATAGCTGTGTCTCCAACCGAAGATACAAATAATAGGAGACATTGATCCGTAATGGATTGTTGTATCAGTGCCTGGATTCATCGTAATGTGTTTATGTTACTGAAAAAGGAATGTACGTATCGGTCGACAAAGTTTCTTAATTTGCTTTTGTCGTTCGTATTGCTGCAGGTGGTGAGAGCAGTATCGAAGAATTAGTCCAGGGATATGTCAAAGAAATCGAGGAGCTTAAGTGAGTGAAAGCACGGTGATAGATTTAGTCGTCTCAGTTTGCTTTTTGTTATAATCAGTGCTGGTTTGACGATCGTGTTGTAGGCGTACCGTCATTTACCTATTAGTTAAAGTGACCTTTTTGGATACAGTGGTGAACTTTATTGTACCTCATTGGTGATGTTTCTCTTTCTTGCATTATTCTACATTGCTGTCATTTCCAAGAACTTGCCTTTTAAACATCTTTACATATCCTAGTAGATTGAAATTCAGTCTTTTACACTTTCTGTGTTCCCAGTTACGCCTTTTCTCCATATTCCATAGCAACAAGTTAATCGAAAGCCAAGGCATGTCCGATGCTGCTGTACGGAGGGCGCAGAACATAAGCAGAGTGGCCATGTCCCCGACATCTCCGGAGGATGAGACAACATCGCTATTAGAAATAGCAAAGAAAGATCTTAAAAAGAAGATGAAGAGGTTTAGGGTACTACAGATGTTTTATTATTCAAACTTAAATTTAATAGAGTTTCTTATCTAATCGTTGCCGTCGGTGTTTTTTTTAGTTGCTAAATACTTTTAAATTGGTTTGCGTGTTGTGAACTTGTAGCTTGAGACAGAATATGTCCAACAGATACGATATTAAGTTAAGTTCCTTAGCTCGGAGAAAGGTGTCTCCGATTAGGGAATGAAGGTAGAATTAATAAACATAAGAATATTCACATGGTTGGTTCTCAAACTCAAGTATTTTGCCATATCTTGCACCGTCATTTTAGCCAGTTCTGACATTAGATTCAAATGTACACCTCCATAACAGTAGATTAAATATAATTGCATTTTTCTTTAACTAAATTACTTATTAATGGTCAGAAATGGCTGAAATTTGAATGAAAAAGGTAAGAAATTAGTACCATTTAGTCGGGCTGATCTCTCACAACAGCAAATACGAATACTGGCTTCTTCTTCTTCAAGGTGACAGACACTTTTCACGGCAAATCATCGGTAGCGAAGGAGGAAAGCTTTTCACGAAGGATTGTTGGGCGGGGGAGGTTTGTTGTAAGATGTTGAACATGACATGTGTATATGTGACACGTATTTATTAGTTTTCGGACAACGGACATACTTATCAAGTACGTAAGCTTACGAAGGTTTCCTCTGCGTAAATCTTTTATGAACGACTTGCAGGAGTTGTGGTAGTATTTAAAAATTGTGGAAATGTTTGTATTATACTTAGCGAATGATTTGAAAACTGCTCTCAATTTATTGCGTTAAGGTTAAAGATAAATTCTTTAACGTTGTAAGTAATGCCTCGTCTGCCCCTTTGATACTCCAATATATTATCAGCTTTCTATTTTATGCCAGTACTGAGCCAAGAAGCAGAAGATGAGCCACATATGGAAACAACTGATCATATCATATTAAAAACGTGTTTTGTAGCAGGGAATGAAAACTCCT
Organism: Carybdea cf. marsupialis auct. non (Linnaeus, 1758); assembly: GCA_010016065.2. NCBI lineage: Eukaryota > Metazoa > Cnidaria > Cubozoa > Carybdeida > Carybdeidae > Carybdea > Carybdea cf. marsupialis auct. non (Linnaeus, 1758). The sequence continues at coordinate 12,884 of JAAAKL020002270.1, read as the reverse complement.
AACCTCAGAATTCCTTAGTTTTATTAAAGGTCACCCCGCAGAGACGTCGTGCTATATACGTTTTGTTAAATTGGAAGCGGGTATTCGGTAATCTCAAATTTGTTGAAAAGTTGATTTATTTTGTTGTAGAAAAGAACTCCTTCAACATCAGAACATCCTGATACAAAAGCACTTGCGGAGAAAGGAGAAACAGAGGTATTTTTGATTGAAGTATAGCCTGATTAGCCAGAAGCTGATGTAAAATTGTAGCTGCTGTCGTTTAATGGATTTCCCAAGTGAGAGGAGGAAAAATTGCAACTCCAATTTGAATAATTATAAAGTCGCCATGACCATGATTTTATTACAGTTATGGATACTGCTGAATAACATGTCGAGTGAAATCTTGTGTAAGCGCAGAAGCTGCCGATGTCGTAGAAAGCAATGTTTTTTCATAATGCGAATTAGGGCAAAGGCAAAGTTTGGGTGCAAAGGGCAAAGGTAGAGGGTGTTGCCATTGTTTCATCCAATTAAGAGTGAATTGTGAAGTTTACGTGCATTTCAAATTGTCAGTGTTGTACTCTCACTGAAATTAGTGTGTATTACATCTAGCTACGCCTGGCAAATGTTTATGTATCCCACACCTCTTATGATTCTTTTAAGGGAATTATGAAAGTCCTCATTCGTCCCACCTTATCCACCACTCTATTATAACCTTTTCATGAGCTCCCTTTTTTAAAAAATCCGTGTTATACTCTAAAAAGAAAAGTTTGGAGATCTTACATAACTAAGAGCCAGAATCGTTATTCAAATAAGGTGCAGCTTATACAAATCTGATAGACGTCCAATGCAAAGCTTTTAATGAAGGCGCATCTTGATAGTCAACTGAAAATTTATTGGAAAACTATATCTCATACTTATGCAATTAAAAGTTCATCATTCTCGATACGTTTTTGACTCCATTTTTTAGTTTTATAGGAGTTATTGAATTGTTTGTTCCTCTCTTAAAAGTATGCAGTTTTTAGATTTTTTTCTCTGTTGCCCATGATGCACTTTCCACCTAGATTTATCGATACGTGAATTGGATGTCTTGAGAAAGTGAATGAACGTAGCTGTGTTGATAAGCATGCTGCGCGAAAATGTCTGAGATTTGCGACCTGAGTTTGTGAAATTATGGTTACAAAGGGTTTTTGAAGAGAGGATTCGTATGTCGCGCATGCGTGGGCCGCGGATTCGAATCCTGTTGGTAGCATATTTCTTTAGTGGGCTTTCAAACTTATCATTTCAAATCCTCTCTTGTCAAAAACACTTAAAACAAAGTCATTTATTGTGCTAGCATATTTTTGCGCGTAATAGCATTTGTGTTCAACAGTTAATGCAGAGAACAAGGCATTATATGTGATGATGATAACTATGGCCAGTCATCGCAATATATCACCGGCTTACTTGAATTTGTTATTTTTGGGAACAGGAACCTGAAAAAGGGATTAAGACTGTAGAAGAAGGTGTGGAGATGGACGATAATCCAAATAGAGAAGACAAAGACGGTGAGTACGATCACGATGAAGACTTGGAAGAGGACGAGGATCTCGATGTAGCAGAGCTGTCTGACTCAGATGAGGAGGTGGAAGGACGCGAAATTGGTGAGTGCTGCTATTTTTGTTCTTGAGATTAAGTTACGTGCTATATCTCTTCGACGCTTTGACATTGTAAGTTTTTTTCTTTTTGGATTTTTGGTTGTTGTTTTTTAGGAGGTGATTAATTTTACGTAAGCTTTTCACCGGACACAGGTTACCTAGGTACCAAGGAAGCAATGAAAAATGCTATACAATAGTTTAATAGGATGGGTGACAATCGCAGAAAAGTGAAATATGTTCCAGGGAGAGGATTTGATCAATTATGTAAACAACTAACACATAAATTGTACACCAACTTTGTGGGCTAAGTCGAGCTAGTCGCGTTAGCCATGACAAGGCTAATCGAGCTAATCACGTCTGTGCTGTGTAACTGTACCGTGCCCCTGTTTGGCACAGAACGTAACGGAAGGTTTGAGCAGTCTGACCATGACTTAATAAACTGGGTTGAATATTGCGGTTAATTACCTCTGTTTGCTCAGTTACTTGGGTTTCTGTAGTTAGTTTGTTAATGACATCCTATTGTTAGTGTGCCTATTCAGATTTTCCTGGTCAAAAGAGGTAGAGCAATGTTATGTACCGGAGCCAAAAATTTGAATTGAAGGGGGGAGAGGGGGATAGTTCTTCTGTTCGTGTGGTTGTGAACCTTGCCCGAATGTGTTGTACTATTTGCATGTAAAGTAGTACTGAATACATCAACTGGTCGGCGTCGCTATAAGATTGGAAAACATTCTTAAACGTAATGAAGTAAAGGCTGGATGCAGTCACGTTTTCCCTTGCACCCCTTATCTCCTAGGATCATGCTGTTACTTTTAAACGGCTGCTCCGACTAATGCATGGTAAATACCATAGCATCTTTTTCACCTCAAATCTTGTCATTTTTGTATCCTACAGACGAAGACTCCTTGCGCGAAGATATAGTTGACTTGTCGAATGAAATCACGCTGAAACAGAAGCTAATCGATGAACTGGAACATAGTCAGTCTCGATTGCAAGCACTCAAACATCAGTACGAGGAAAAGCTCAATGTATTGCAACACAAGATCAAAGAAACCGAATCTGAACGAGATCGGGTATGTTGATACATTAAATATTTGATTAAATAGTGAGTAAAACAGCCGTGCCTTTCTGTTACAAATGTAGTTACTAAACAATGGCAGGTGGATGTTTCCATCAGTAGCTTTTAAAAGAGCTTGACATGGAATTTTTCTCTGCTGGATGCAAGTTGCACCAAGATTGGCTTTCCGAGAACTGAAGCAAAGAGAAGCTTCAAACTTGATGCTCACGATAGCAAAAAAGTTGGCTTCAGTGTCAACTGTTCCACTGTTTAACGCCAGTGCTTAGCCTCCAACTAGAATACGGAATCTTGTGAAATTGACTGAAGAAGAAGCCTCCACGTTAGTGTATTTTGCATGATCTAAATCAGCATTTCTGTTTTTCTTGAAGCACTTCTTGTTTGTAAGTCTTATTGATGGCTAATCGTGATCCAAGAAGACGCACCACTTCACTATGGTAGCCCGTGTTCCTGTGCTTATTCCGTACTTTCAAATGGGACTTTGTCACTTACCTTAGCTTGTCAGTGCCTTACATGACCTTGGTCTTACTCTCCTACTTTGCAACCTGCTCATTAAGACAGCATCTTTGTGTCAATCAAACCATCTGGTTAGTATACTCCGGATAGCAGTGCTTTTGGTCCACGATACAATCCAGATCTATACAAGCCATTTGCCTCTATCCTTTTCCCCATTTCTTTGCTGAGATTTCGTGTTTGACATCCACTTAAAAAGCAACCCCTAAATGTATGTTCGAAGTGTTTCGCCCTGCTGTTAGGTTAATCGTCATGGCTGCTAACAGCTATGTCATCTTTCAAATTATTTTCTTCTATAAATTCTGTTAGGGATAAGTAGTAGCACATCCCTTTAGCGCTAAGAGAAGAATGAGATTCGAAAAGCCAAAGAAATCCCACGGCGATTGGGATACAAACTTCCAAATTTGGGAGATTTTTCAGTAAGCCATGCTTATCATTCCCAGCAGTAGTTGCTAAAGTGGAATCGAAAGGGCAGTCCATGTCCTCTCTCAAGACGTGGTCCACTTAGGCGCAGATTTGTTATTATCCAAAAGGAAGATAAGTGAATGCAGTGTCATGCAAGATATTTTCAACTTGTGATGAAACAATACAAAGCAGATCTTATCGTCTTGCTCTTAATACTCTCCGTGAGAAGGATTGTAATCCTCTTGAGCCAAATCAGGGATGTTACGAGACGGATCATGTATGTGACCACAACAATAAAAAAGGGTTGTGTATTGTATTCTATACAATAAATTCTATAGTGTGATTTAATAACAGTGAGTATAGCAGCTTCATACTTTTAAGTCAGCTTAGTTTAAAGTTGATTATTATCAAATATTGAAAGAAACGGATAAAGTGAACTATTTACACAAATTTTAATTGGATAGATTCCATTTTATAGCAAGTAAATGTTGCAAACTTACTTCTTATATCTGTACTTTACTTTACTGTTGACCGTGGCCCTCGGGTGGGCCTTGGGGGCATCTGTCTCCTTCTTGCACCATCTATGATACCTCTCCATCCAATGATGCTGTCCATCCACTCTATTTTGTGTCGTCCTCGTCTGCCTTTTCTCAATTTTGTCTCCCTCGAAGGTTGCCAGTTCAAGACTCCTCTTCTCTTCTCAGTGGCAGTACTTCTTCTCCATACTTCCTTCTTGTAGCATAGTCCTTACATTCTATGTGGCGCTGTTTAATATGCGTCTTGTCAGAGGATTTCGCGGAATACCTCTGAGGTTCTCCTTCCCGGCGCTGGCCTGGCACCATGTCCATTTGCGCCGTTACTAATAATTGTGTTTTGAGACATACCATGATAGAAGTCCATTTATCTATTTTTATATATCTGTTTTGCACCATGTGTGGATGGAAATGAAGTTCCTCTGTTTACTTTCGGCTATAGTTCCGCTAAAGTTTCTATCTGTTTAATTTATTTTGTAAGTGTATACCAAGTCTTTTTACGCCAAGGTTTTGTGCGTTCTACAAGTTTCAAATTAGTTGTAGGACGTCTTCCTTTGGCACCGTCAGATTTCTTTTCCTGCTACCAACTAAAGTTTTGTTTTATTGCTTATATTTTATTCTTTACTGTCTCAGGTGCTAAGAAATATTGGAACAGTTGACTCGAAAGCTGAAGAAAAAGCCAGTGCCATTCGCAAGCAATATGAAAAGAAGATTACAAATTTGACGAAAGAGTTGACAAAATTGCAGGCAGCAAAGAGAGAGCACAACCGATTGCTTAAAACTAAAGTAAGTATTATCCCTTTGTAAATTCTGTTGTTTTAAATGGAGCTTCTGCATTGAGTGTAATATTACGGCATTTTAACGGTCTAGGTTTGTATTACAATGACTTCAAAGCCTTCTAAACCCCTGGAATTTCAAGTGGTTGTAAACGTTGTCGCTGGTGTACAATTTTTCAGGTCTTGGTAAGTTACCCTATTTCAATTTTCACTTTTCAAAATTTCTAGAAATCCGTTAAGTAACTTTTTACTTAGAGTTAGATGTCACCGCTTTTTGACTTGGCCATTGCCTGTTCCCATGATACCGCAGTGTTGAGCTGTTACCATGGGTAACGGTTGCTGACGTACTGTTAAGCAGATTCGTAAGGCTGCTACCCCAGTCGATAGGAAGACTGATAGACTCCGAGGTACACGACATTAGAGATACTACTTTAGACTTTTGTACAGCGGAGATCGTTTCAGTCTGGGAACAAGAGAAATGGAAAATGTCAGAAAGGATTTATTTGCTTTTAATCAAGTGGCAAGGACTGATCAGTTCATATGTTGCATACCACAGTAGAGCGAGTAGAAATCCTGCGTCCAGTGTATCCAAGAAATGAGCCAATGTCATTTGATTATAAGGAACGTATCAATCAATGTCATGCTATGGTTTATTACCACATGTAATCTAAATCCTATATCAGCATTCTTTTGATAACACGAGAACGCTTTCTTAAACGCACGGAGTTGAAAAATATCAGGTTCATGGTTTTCGATTTCTCAGAACTGTATTGTACATAAACAAAAAAACAAGTAAATAAACACAGCGAGATGTAGGTAATGTTTAAATGTATAGATAAAAAAATAGTTGAAGAGGTAATTTACAACCTAAATAAATGTTTATGACAAGTTTGAAGAGATACTAGAGAAAGTTGAGAATGTCACCACGGAGGCTTGAACCCGGCGTCTGCGCAATGGCAGCGTTCTGCTCTAGCAACTAAGTTATGTGACCCGTTTCACCTTTATTTAGTCACCACATTAGATATGTCTAAGTAGATATATATATGTAAGTAAGTTGATGCATAAACAAATATTGAGTACGAGTAAACAATAAAATAGATCAACAAATCATTTAATAAATAAATATGTGATGTTTATAAAAAATGACAGAGTCAGATGATCAACGGAAAATATAAGACAGATTTATGATCAAGTATGTATTATATTTAGTGACTGAACGGTTACCTAGATAAATAGATAAAGATATATATGACAAAATCAGGAAAACTCTTACTACCGATTTACGTAAACAAATTAATGAATAAATAAATGAGTGTATAGATGGGTTGATTGACATTTATATAAATGTTTTGTTATTGTATGGCTTGTTTGAAAATAAACAACGAAAGGTAAATGGACATGTAAAAAATGAATAGATAAATAGAAAGTATTTATGTATATAGTATAAGAATTTATATATATATATATATAATTTATGAGTAATTACAAAGATAAATGAGACAAATGAAAAAGGGAATAAATAAATAGATAAGTCAGTAGTTTCATGGATGGACAAAGAAAGGAATGCCAGGGAAGTAACACACCAGAAAAGGGCATAAATGAATCAAGGAAAGAAATTATAAACTGCTAAAAAGGTTTTGCTGGGCCAACTGTGCCACCCAGACCTCGACCATTCATTTTCCATTGCTACAGCCTCAACTTATTGGGGTTGCCTGAATACTGTTTGTGTCAATTTAGTCCCTCCAACGTCCTTCTCCAAGGTCATGCAAAGTATGCTGAGAATGACTCTGTGGTTTGGGCATGTTACTAATATTATGTAACAAGAGGAAGCTGTACACTTACTTTGCACAAACAATTCAAGTGAAATCTCTCATTTATTGAATCTTGAAGCCATTTCTCTGACACATCTGATGGTGGTTTCGCAAGCACGATTTGTACCTCAGCAGTTAAAGTTTCAAACGCATTTGCTAGAGCCGTGTCTTGTTATAATTCTTTCCTTTGGCTGATGCTGCTTTGACGTGCAAGCTATCCAGCCCCACCCACCCTTTAACCCGCCGCACTTTTCCCTTATACGGCATCGTACTATGCATCGAGGTAGACGTTGATGCTGTGTGTCACCTAAGAGCTTATTGTGAAAGAATTACGTGACAAACAATGAATCCGTAACTTTGGCATACTCTCTGGTGGGGCTGGCACCCACTGGCTACATGAAGCGTAACATGTTAAGCCTACAAGCATAATGACCTGCCAGAAACGTTTGCGCATATCGTCATGAATTCCGCCAGTTATAATTTGTTTTGCGGATAATGGACAGTACTCTTAATCATGCAAACCTTTGACGTTCTCTCCATAACACCCTTTGCTCAACACAAGAATGAAAATCATTGAGAAGTCGTCACTCACCCTCAACTCAAGTTTCAATGTTTTGAAGTTGGAGTATTGCTGATCCCAAACAACGATAACAAATGAAAGTTTTCATGTTGAAACAACGATTTCAGTCAACAGATCGAATGTTAAATTGCTATCACTATTGACTAGAAATTGGATCAAAACCAGATAACAAATAGGATTTACGGAACCAACAGGAGCCGATAAATGTAGAACCATAAAGCAATATGATTAATGTGGGGCATTTGATAGGGCCTCACCTAATAATACTGAAGTGTTGAATTTCTGTTATACCACAAACTCTCCACAAAGGTCGCCTCTCTTTGATTCGTGAGTTGTTTTTAAGCACCTGAGATAAAGCACAGAATGGCAGAACACCCAAAATAAACCCACGGCTTTCCTGATCTCCCCAATGGAAGGATGCCTTGTTTCCGTTTTTGGTTGTTAGGCCTTAAGAGGATAACACCTAGATATACGCGGCAGTTGTATAGCACAAAGACACACGGTGGAAAAGAGTGCAATCACGCAGAACGTGAAACTGCAGTGCTCTTATGTTCATTATTGTTTATATCTAATGGACCTTGAAAACAACTGTGGGTATACTGTGGCTACAATTAAAGGTGAATTAGTTTGGAATGGATAGGACAGGAAACAGCGTTCAGCAAAGAGCGAGATAAACTAGTTTAATGTTTAATTTGTCTATTCACAAAGATGGAATAAATGTAGTCGCTGGATACCTGAAAATATTTGTATGTTCGTGGACGAGAACGACGATGTCTCTGTTTGTTTATCATTATTGATGTTGATAGAAGAGGCATTGGAAGACACTGCGTCATTGGATGCTGATGAGTTAGAGGAGGTGGACGAGAACAGACTTTAACTTATAAGAGTTACGACCGAGAAGTATTGTGTTTCCGTGAGTGCAGTTTTACCCGTGGTTGCAATTAATAAAACACATAGGAGCTGTTGTGCAAAACAAGGAACAAAAGAGGGACAGCTGTTTTCGTCGAATTGGACGCCGGTGTTCTGTGCACTTCTACGAATATTCATTCAGGCTTGATCCAAGAAGAGTGTGTTGTAGACGAGAAGAGTGTATCGAATAGGGTATCACCGAAAGTAGTTTTTAAGGATCCAGACCATTCCTATCATGATAACAACAAGTATTTGATTGCAATAACATATCTCGTGGATTAAATTTATAATTCGCCATGAAGTTGTTTGGGTGTATTCCCACCTGGAGCCAGAGACAAAGGATGATAATGGTAACCCCTTTTACTGCTGTGTTTCGTTTTTAAGTTCAGGAGTCCCCTTAACGTAACGTTGAATCGCTTCTTTTACTTTTCCTTAATGCTGTTTTTTCTGTTTCCTTCCTCTTCCGTACCTTTCCATCCTCTCCTTCTCGTCTCTTTTCCTTTATTTTCTATTTCTTTCCTTTTATTGATTCTATGTTATGGTATCGTGCTACTTTAGCTACGCTTACATTGCCCCACCATACCGTTAATTAGTGTTCATTTTACTTTACTCTGTATCTTTATAAGTTTGTTTTACGTTTATGTTGCACATACTTGAGCTAAATGTTTACTTTACTTTACATTATTGTACGTGATCTTTCTTACGGCATCATACAATGGAAGAGCAATAGAGAGCAATGAGAAATTATATACTTTTATATTCACGGTTATTTATTTATTTATTTATTTGGCGTTCTTTAGCACAGTCGTGGGTATTTACTGCAAGTCATGCATCACCTACGATTCTCTTTTTCCACCAAAATCTCTGTGGCTTCCATTGGCTTTACGCACACGCAGCACAGCTGAGTTTATGTTTTTTGTGTTTCTGTTAGCATGACGTCATTTAGTTTTGCCTTCTGTGCATTTTTTGAAGTCGACAGTCGAAGTTCTTGATCGTACACTTTCATAACAGTTTTACCGCCAGTATAATTCCCTCCTTAATGTGCTGCAGTTGTTAATTTTTGTATTTTGATCTTTTTTTTACGACGCCAGTGTTGTAAATCGGAAGGCATCATCGTCATCATCAACCATGATCATCATTACCATCATCATCATTATTATCATCCTCATCATCCTCATTATCATCATCATTATTATGATTATCATCATTATCATCATCATCATAATAATCATCATTATCATCATCATTATCATGATCAATCATGATCATCATCATCATGATCATGATCATCATCATCATGATCATGATCATCATCATCATCATCATCATCATTATTATTATCATCATCGTCTGACCCCGTTTCAAAAGTCTACCTACTGTAGGTTCATCGGTGCTAAGTATCGCTTTTCTGTTATGAGGTAACGACAATTTTTGCGTTAGCCGAAAATGAATGGAAGAAAAGATAAAAGTGTTTCAATTAAGAGCATTGTTTGTGATGGAGTTGCTATTCCATACAAACAAACCTCGTTTTATATTTCTTATGACTCCCTGTGTTCTAATCCTAGTAATCAGTTGGATAGATTTCGCTGAGTTTGACTTTTCCCACAAGTGAATCAGCCGTAAAACGCCCTCAAGATCTCTTAAACATGGACTCCCTGTACAGTGAAAGCCTTAAGTTCTTAGTGATAGCCATGCGCAGAGCTGTATATTGGGAAAGCCATGGCAAAGGAATCATCTTTCTAATAGAAGTTGCATGTCCTCTGTTAACTGTTATTCGGAAATTCTCTGTGGCTAGCGCCAAAAGGTTGTCCCATTTGAGCCGTTACATGCGAAGTATTGCAACTTGCCTCAGTATTTCGTATTTCAACTGTCAATACGTTTCCCACAAGGGCAAACCTCTCCAAATAGATGATAAAATTAACGTCGATTTTTTTGTTGCCTTGGCACCTGTGCATGAACAGTGTAAGCCTTTCCAAGACCTGAAAGAGAAGTCTGAATCATGGAAACTTCATTTGACAAAGTTTCGTGTTTAATAAGAATTTATTATGCTATTTGAAGTTTCAGTGCCACAGCATTCCCTATTTCCTTTTAACCGGATGGAGTCCCATGACAGTCAAGACGTGGTACAATGACATTTCTTATTTGCTGTCGTCTCTTATATTGCTTGTCGCTATATAAATCACCTAATCGTATGCATGGTCTTAGTGTGACTTTGAGCCTCTCTTTGATTATATCATTTGAAAGGGAGGTGGATGAAACTTGGTCTTTCTTTAAGAATATCCTGACTTGTATCTTATACACTGACAGTAGTCATCATGTTATTTTGTAAAGAAGGCAGAAATGAAGACTGACCCTAATATAGATTTTGGTATGATAACGACGATTAATGGACGATGTGTAAAAATGTACCCTTTTTTAGTGTTTTATGCAGTTGATTGATGGTACAAAACTTGAAATTCGAGTTAATGAACGGATTCATTTTCCTGATCGATTTTGCCAGACGTTGGTCACGGCAATCGCTTGGAGTGAAAGTAGAACAGTTTCGCGTAAAATTTGTATGAAATCAGAGGATTAGAGCACATTGTTGCAAATGACACTTCAATCATGCTTTTGAAAAGCTCGTAAATTGTCATCAGATTCTTGTTGTTGGAAAGCACAGGATTCTTTGTTTTGATAAGTGTGACTTTCAGAGGGGCAAGGTGAAATGAAGAGTTTCCTTTTTCTAATACGCTGAATGAATCCTCTTGATAATTGTCGGTGAACGCAAATTTTTAATCAATTGTTGATAGACTGCTGAGTCAGTTTTCGGCCATATCGAGTTAGTTTTGCAAACTCGACCAAGTAGAATTTTCAATGCCTTGTTACGCTTGCTTATGACACGAAATAGTTTTACTTTCAAGCCAGACGATTGCTGGGACCTGTGCCCAGCGAAAACGTTCAGGAATTCGTTGCTTAATGCAACTGTTTGTTTTCTTTTATTTGTCGTGTATGTGTTCAGCGTGTATTGTTTTTTGTCAATGAGCGTGCCCAAACCGCTGATCTTCATATTTTTGCCAACAGTGAAAAAGAGGATTGCTGATCCCATAACTTAAAATAATGTAGGAAGGTCCGCCATGTTACGTAACATTTTTTATAAGCTGTGTTAGCTGGAGTCTAAAATAGCGTCCAACAACTGACCTCACTTTGAGACAAAAGATGCTGGATCAAGTGTTTTTTAGAGATCAGTGGTTTAGTCCCTGTTTTTCTAGACTAGCACCTATAAATATGGCGTTGCACCGTGCCACTTTGGGGCTTCAGTTGCTTCTAAGAAGCAGCATATCATCTTTTGAATCGACCTCTATCAATAAGCAGCCGGATTAACTTTTGTTTTTTTCTCCGTTCATCAGGAGCATAATGAACAGCAGCTGAAGATACTTAGAAATGAATTATCGGACATGAAAAAGACCAAAGTAAAGTTGATGAAACAAATGCGTGATGACGTCAACAAAGCCAAACAACGCGAAAATAAATTTAATCGTCAACTGGAAGGAATGATTAAGGAAAACCGGAAGAGGGATGTTGATATCAAGCGATTGAAAGAAGAACAGAAGCAGAAGGATCTAATCTTGAAGAGGAAGCAGGAAGAGGTAAAAACATATTATAAGATTATAGGTTAAGGACAAATAATCTGCTGTATTCTTGTGGTTGAGCTAATACTGCCTTCGGACTTGTTTATAAGAAAGTGTACTTGGCCAGACTAGGGCAGCATTCGGGGCTTGTAAATGATAAATTTTATTTATTCTTGGGTGTATTTCCTTTGGCCTGGCCTGGTCTTTGGTGATTTTTTCTATTTAATCTAATATATATATATCGTAAATCCATTTTAGTTATTAGTTGTGAGAGGCGTCTACCTAATAAGTTGAGCCAGCTGCAGTCAGTTGCCAGTGATAAGTGGATCAGACTTCTTGTCCGAGCGCCCACTTCTCCACCTCACCCTACTCTGGACCTTTCTATTTAGCGTTTACACTTAAACTATTTTTTTCTTCTTTTCTGTCTTCGGCTGCTTTGTCCTCAGTCTCCGTATACCCGCAAACAATTGATGTTCATATACCTACATTGCTTTACCAATTTCCCAGTAGCCAACCTTTCAATAGGACTCAGTCATGATCTCCTACTGTAGTAGTACTTGCATTATGAAGGATATTGAGATGTAAGTAAGATATTTAATCACATTTGTGTCAAGGCGTAAAATGATTTAACTTTCAGTTCATCTTCGTAATCTCCGGAAAATTTTTACCGTGTTTAGATTACTGCACTTAGGAAGCAGATAAAGCCTGCCTCGGGGGCCGTTGGTGCACGCCAAAAGTTAGAAATGGAACACCGAGGAGATCACATGAGCAATGGTCCAGTAGATGATGCGCGAAGTAAAAGATCGTCATCAACGCAGATCAGGAAATCACCTCGGTCACCTGCGGTATCACGAAATGCGAAGAAGAAATGGGAAATGCTTGAACGAAAGGTACAAGAGATTCTTTACATGTTGAAAATGGGGAGGCAGCAGTGTTTTAGTTGCAACTTAGGGCAATGGGTTTTCTTATCATTTCTCCCTCCTGTCTACAGCTGGTGATACAACCCCCCCCCCCCCCCCCCCCCCCCCCCCCCCCCCCCCCCCCCTCTCCCCCCCCCCCCTCCC
>JAAAKL020002269.1:0-26752 GCA_010016065.2 Carybdea cf. marsupialis auct. non (Linnaeus, 1758) | reverse complement strand
TAAAAGGGTCAGATTAGAAAACTGGGAGACCCTAGTTGGCCAGAATAATTGAGTTTAGGGCTCTGGAAAATCCGTTTTCTAATATAAGAAGGGGGAAGAAATACAGAAAGATCAGGGAGGAAAATACGAGGCTGTAAAAAAGGGCAATTATTTTTTCCTTCGAAAGCTTGTTTCTTCCCGGTTTTTGAAAAATCCTTATTTCGCCCCCCCCCCCTTCCCCGGGTGGCGCTGTTTTCTAGAATATTCACCAACGGTTTTCGCCAACAAAATTCTGCCTGGATTTGCACCTGCGTGTTTATTATCGTAACTTAATTTTACGTGTTAAGTATACGCTGCAGATACTATCTTGCATATTTTGGCAGTGAACATGACTGCGTGATACTAGATTATGATGTTTGTCATCTATTTGATCTTTAACACGTCATACTTTGAGGGCGACAATCGGGGAAGCAAAACAAGTCAATATGGCGTGTTTCACCTGCGTAAGTGAAGAGTTTACATAGAAGGCAGACTGCGTGATGCTTAGAAAGACTGCTTATGTAATCAAATCTACTTCTTCGTATTTTCTGATGCACTCTACTTTAGCTCTGCTGTAGCTCTTATCTAGATCATCTAAATGGATATTGGAAGTCGTAGGACAGTTTTCTTTATCGTTATCTGCCTGATTCTTCTTTACTCACGTTAGAGTCATCACATTGCATTTGAAACGGTATCAATACGACGCAGGGATTTCGAAGAACAACAAAAAACAAAATAGAATAGGCATACCACGTCATCTGGACATCGGTAAGCACACCTAATTATTTTTATCTAATATTTCCTCAACTCTTGTAGGACTATAGTTTTTGGTGGCAACTCTTGATTTTGTTTATCATTTGTCATCCACGTAAGCTTTGTCACCTATTTGTTACACAGACTTCTCCGTGACCCCCACCCACCCCCTCAATTCTCACATTTACGACTAATGCGATTGGAAAAATAAGAATGACTTATACGTGAGTAGCGTTAGAAAGAATCTAATAGAAGAAAAAAGATTCTGCTCAACTCGATGACCGAACACGATTTCTTAGTCTTTCATCCCATATGGTAAGATAGCACGTTCACACAGAATAAAGATTGCCCCAAGATTGCGTCTTCTCCTGTCCTGTAAAACCTGTTTCGTGACACTTAAGGGTTTGAAGTGAGCAGCATTATAAGGTATTTGATTTAAGACATTGATAATTCTAAAGAGTAACTTTCAACTCAATGGCTCACGATGTTCAATTGAATTTTCAGGACGATTATGCACAGAAAGTACCTCTTTACCGCCGGAGTTTTCTAAAAAGGATCACCAGAAACACAGGTAACAGTAGCTTAAGATTAAGGTGACAGTGTCAAGGAAAGGTAATCTGCTTGTCTTGTAGACAGTTGTGTCTTGATTTGATGTACCTCTTACTACCTCAAGCAACTTCTTCCGTTCTTAAACTTTGGGACAGTGGTTGATCTTTAATTGCATTTGGGTGCTCAACTGGCGAGTAAGTGCGTGTCTTATGCATCAAAAGAAGGGGGTTCATTAACAAAGTTACATGATTTCCGTTCATCTTTGTACCCTCCGCGAAGGAGTTTCTGATTCGGTGCGTTTTGAAATAACCTGGCGTAAGTATTTCTTATCTGCTACAGTTTTTATTAGTTTTGTAAAAGAGGATGAGCGATGCAGGTGATGACTGAGAGCAAATGAGGTACCACAATATTTAAAGACCAGTTAAACGTGCTTTGCACGCAATACGACAGCAAAGATAACATGCATGATGACAGAACATAGAACCTATTTAACAGCCCGTACCACAAACGATCTAGTAGTATTATAATAGCCATGATATTTATGACGCACGGTATGATTAACCCTTACACAGTTTTATTTTACCGGAGTCAACCGAAGTCAATGTACTTAGACTACTTAGTTATCGTTGCCATAGTGATTTGTTTAACTACACTGTGTGAGTGCCACCCCTTTACTTTTGATGAAACAGGGCGTGGTTGGTGAAAAGGCGAGTCGTAAAATGAGAGGCAAAAGGTGACATGTCAGTAGTAAGTCCCAGGTTATCCCCCGTCGTACCGATTATCAGTTGTGATTGATTTTACTTCTGAACGTGATGCGTAAGATGGTCAGTAAGGTAGTGGCAGTAGTTTTAAATGTTAGTACTATATATCTCAGGTTAAGGTAGACTTGGAAGTATTTATTTCTGGTCTTACGTACGAAAACGTCAAAGAAAAACGATATGTCCTATCGTTAACATATGCGACGTGTTAGCGTTGATATTTTTGGTATTATTAGCGAGTTTTTCTGTATCATGTATTAAAATTCGTTTTTCAAAACACTATTTCGATGTTCAATTTAATCTTGATTATTTATTATCACATATAAACAGGGCAGGAGATTCAATAATAAATGGGCTATAAATGGAACTTTAAGATACAGGCATAGACTGCAAAAGAGTAATTACAAGCACCTCACGTATGGCTTACTAATCTAAACCTAAACAATCTGAGTGGATTAAAATTCTACCCATTTTTATTATTTATAATCTGCTCTGGGCTAGTAAGATCAAAATGAGGAGTTTTCCTTCTTACTATTTCCCCAGGTAAAAATCACCCCGCCCCAGAGTAGAGTCACAATCTGAATCCTTTATCTTTTAATGAATATTATGCATGTTGCCCACTCTATAACCACTCAATAACCAGCTGTTTTATAACAGTTTGTTTAATGATTCTTTTTTATTATCCGTATTGCGTTGCATCAGAAATTCCTTGAATGTAAGACACCAAGGTTCTTTGACAGCCTTTTATCGTTTTTTTAAAGATCGTTTAACCATTACGTAGTTGTCATTAATTATAGCCACAGGAAACGGTTTGTTTACCTCAATCAATTTACCTCAGTTTTTAGGTAGATAGCATGCCGTATAATTACCAGTTTTGTTACGTAGCTGTGCCTCGAAGTCAGCTTGAAGGCTACTGCAATTAAGCTACAATATTAACAGGCCCTCTTCGCTGCAACATCTGCTCTTATAGTGAAAGACCTTAACAAAGTGCGCTATGTTCTCTCCAACATGTGAGCAATATCGATGCAGTTCGATTTAGGGCACCTGTAGATCTTGGAAGGTGTGTCAAATGATTTTTATGTTTAAAAACTAGTGAACGCTTGTAGCCCCATGTCGACAGCAAACGGCAATATTTTACTTAAATTTTGTTTTCCAATTTGTTTGTAACCAGTTTTTGCATAATTTGGCTTGCAGATTTCCTTCTAAGCGCAGCTTGAGCCCAGTAGCTGATCACACCGAGTTCGGCTCTCCCGCAAAGGTTAGGAGACGACTTGCAGTTCAGGATATAGAAACGTAAGATGTATTTTATAGTTATAAAATGTTTTTGCTGGGTATCCCTTGACACTGTTAATTATGTTGAACTGTTGACATTACCCTTTGCAAAATATTATATTTTTCTTACACGTCGTTATTCGCTAAAGAGAATATGTGTACAATTGTAAACAGCATAAATATTTCGAGCTCCCGAATTACCTTAATGGTACATCACAAGAAACCGTTGCCGAAATGCTGCTTGGAGTAGTATACCTTCCTCATAAATACATGAGTTTTGAGTTATTATCATGTCTGGAACCATGCAACATTAATGAGCCATGCCTTTGATATTTTATTTATAACGTGGGCAAGTGTTATTCGTGAACAATGCCTGATAAATTCAAAGCCATTTGAAGAGTAGTGGCAGAGCGTGGGAGTAGAAGAAACAGTGAAAAGAAAAACTCATTAGGACATCAAGTAGAACATTATATAAATCTGAGAGGTCTCTGGTAGTAGCGGTAAAGTCGTCAAAGATACTACTCGTATAGCGTAAACAACGATTATTCCGTAATTGCTGCTGTCTATTTTGGCGTTTTAATAATAACAACCTGTGGAAAGAACACCAGACACCAGTTTGTGATGAAAGGTAGTCCCACTTAAAATACAGGTTAGGTTAGACAAAAGATACTTAGACACTTAATAAGAAACTTAAGGTTAGACAAAAGATACTATTAACATTATTAAGATAGAGAAATGACAAATATTATTTGAAATTTATTTCAATGTTTAAATGTTATTTTTCTGACGCCCCCTCAAAAAGGTTACTTAACATCCTTGGTTTCAAGCATCTGCACGAGACTGTATACTAAAGAAGGGTCGACGCTGTATTACGTCTGATGTTATATTGAGTAATACAACTACCCCAGCACCATAAGCCTATTGTCAATACAGGTGTAATCTATGTGCCCCAAACACTGAAAACCTCTCCGCCACTATAGATTCCTTCAAGCGAGAACATTATTTTCGAGGGAAAATGTTCCCGTCTGTTCGTCAGGTTCTGTTATTTCTGTCAGGCCGTGCCGGAATTTCGAAATAATTGTACAGCCTTGTGACAACATCATAATCACTTGGAAACACCTAATTAAAACAACTGATTTGTGCAAATCAACGGAAATTTACAGATATAACTGTTATCTGCAAAAACTCACTGAATAAAATCATTTTAAGGCATTTGAAGCTCATATATTTTTTGTTTTGACGAAAGATAGCATTTATAATTCGATTATTATCTATCATCCTCCTTATCTTCTCCTTCTTCAACTTCTTCACCGCCTCCTCCTTCTCCCTCCTCCCTACCTCTCCTCATACTCCTCATTTGGCCCCTCGTTTCTTTTATTTCCTTTTCTCCTCGTTTTGTTCTCCTTCATCTCCTCATTTTTTCTCCTTCTGTTCCCCTCTTTTTTCTTTTTCTCAATCATCTCCTTCTTTTCCTTCTTTTCCTTCTTCTCCTTTTTCTTCGTCGTCTTCTTAAGTCCGGCTTTGGACTTGGACGTTCCTAGCAGCCTACCACCACTGCTGATCTTGTGTGGTCATCAACAACCGTTGTCAGCCTGAGTTTCTATTGCGACCTTTTGGAGCCCTATTAATGATGCGTGTTCTGCTGCGATTGTCAGTTCCTCTCAGCATGTGCGTAGCCCACCCATCTCAAAATGTTGTGGCCACGCCGATAGGTAGCATCCTTCTCCAACAAATTTTTGAAGAGATGTTGCCTGACGTGCTTGGTGTTGAGAAGGGTGAATCAGATTTCCATAGGCCCCTCAATCAGTGTCTGAGAATTAAATTTCTTATCCGACTCCACTCCATGTAAATTTTATTTGATAAACAGGGGACAACCGAGTATGAGGATATAAGTTATATCATTCATATAGATATCAAATTTTTTATAGTCATAAATAGATTTTATAGAGGGGGAGGCATTGTAACTTTTCTCCAATATCTATTGAAACATTAAATATTGATTTATATTCTGCTTATAAACGACAAGTTATTTATGCTGATATAAGCTACTGATTACTGTTGTGTTTAGCTGCATCGTAAAACTAGTTTACTTTCGTTTGCTATATTATTCTTATTTACAATTTTTTAAGCAGACTATCATCACGTCCATGTAGTAAATTCTTATTTAGCATGTCCTTCTCCAGGAAATGTTGACATACCTTGATAGTCTCTACTTCGTTTATCCTTTTTATTATTCCCATATTTTGCTTGTCTTTGCCATCTCCGTCTTTGACGTAGTCTTGTTTTCTCCGTCTTGATATGTCCTTACCACCTCTATCTTGACCTATACTTGTAATTTCATCTTGATATATCCATGCTACCCATAGTTAAGATTTATTATATCGGTACAACTTATTGCCATGTTATCACCACCCGTTACAAAATCTTTGTCATCTCCATCCTATCCCGTTCCTGAGGGCTCTGATTCTGAGTGACCTTCTTTGCCTATTGTTCATCAGCACCGAGCAGTTCTGCAATCCTTATCCAAGGATCATGATAGTAAGGCTTAGAGGATTTTACAAACATCAGTTTCCTTGTTATCGCAATATTAGATGCTCTGCACATATGTCCAACATAGCGGAGATATTGTGCATAAATGATTTCTTTCAAGCTTGTTTTTTAACTATCTTAATGATGTCTTTGTTTGAATATACAAATCGGTAATTTCTTTCCTCATCAGCACTCACCCTCTTCCATCCATCTTTAACCATTTTACAAAGGCACTAGTTCCAGCATACCTCGAGCCTTGATATGTGTTTCTCTTTGGGGAAGAATGCCTGTACACCATACATGAGGCGGGGACGCACGCATTCTTCGAGCAGTCTTCCTCTGGTCCTTAAGTTAACATTTGGATCCATGACAGTGTGAATTTGCAGCAATACATTTGTCACTCCGTTTTTATGTATCCCCGTCACCTCCAAGTATAACGTTCCCTAGTTATTCGTTTTTAAGATATCCTTGCTAATCATATATCTAATTAATCTCTGTCACCTCTTCATTTACACTTTACTTATTATTTCCTTCTTGGGCACATCTTTTCATCTCGATGTTTGACAGGTCGTGTTTGTAATCTCCTTGACTTTTAGGAACAAAAATACGAACACTCACACAGGGATGTCATGTACTGTAGATGAGAGCCCAACTTCTTTCCATTCTTCTAAAGTACAAAGAGTCCTGGCATTTAATTCGGAGTTAGGCGACATTTGCAGTGATGACCTCTCAGGGGATCGTAAACGTCGATTGTCTGATGGTAGTCAGTCAGTGGATGATAGTACTCGTTTACAATCACTAAATAATCGCAAGTCAACTTATCAGTTTTTCTTTGAAGAGGATACTACAGACAGAGAAGATGACTTCACGGGACTGGCCCGTCCATTGTCGTTTGACATTTTAGATAATTCCCATACGAACAGCAGTAAAGCAGTGGAGTATGATAAAGAGCTCGATGGGACCAAACTAGTAAGAAAGAATTCAGGTCAGGAAAAGATAAGTTGTGATGAAGAACTGCTAAAATGCTATTATGATGATGACAATGTGGTTCAGGTACGACTTATAGAAAGTTGTTTTTACTTAAAGAATAAAAATATTATAGAGAAGAGGGGGTCTGAAAATGTCAAGATAGAAAATATAGTAATGAAAAGTGAGCTGTGTTATCACCGGGTCACCGTGGGTAAAGTTGGTTGGTAGAGCAGCACGCCTCGAATGCGTAGGTCCCGGTTTCGACTCCCAGTGGTGACATTTTCACTTTTCTATAGTATCTCTTCTAACTTGATATTTTCAAATCCTCTTCTCTCTATAATACTTTCACTTCTCTATAGTACTTTCACACGCTTTGATAGTGTCCAAACTATCGGCCCATAAGTCTTACCATATATACAAACCGTTCATTAGTATAATTGCAATACGGGTTAAGAAAGACTTGCATCTTTTCCATCTTCTCAAGCTGCTTATCAGCAAGGGAGAGATACCACAGAGCAAATCATAAGCTTAGAACAATTTATTGAAAGTCAATTGAATTTGATAACCCTGTTTTAATAGCTATCATAGATTTCAAAAAGGCCTTTTGACAGTGTTAAACTGGCCTTCATGTGAACTACGTGAATGCACAATCATCAACAAAAGATAGATTGCCCTACTGAAAGAAACATATGAACGATCAACAGCAACGATCAACCGTTAAAACAGGTGTAGGAATTTAAAGAAAAGCTAGAGTACTAAAAGGAGTAAGACAGGGAGACATCCTGTGAGCCTTATTCTTCTGTATTGTTATAGCTTCAGTGCTACAGAAGACGGATGAAGAATGTGACACTGGCTCTTCAATTAGAGGACAATTGATTTCAAACTTGAGCTATGCGGATGACATAGCAGCAGTAAACAGCTCCTCAAGCAATCTACAAAAATATCTTGATGTTCTGGCTAGGCAAGCCTCCAATGCAGCTTTGCAAATAAATGTTGCAAAAACAAAGTGCATGTCTACAGAAAAGAATGACTAAGACCTACACCTGAAAGTTTATGGAATAAGCATAGAGTTTGTCTCAAGAGTTTGTCTATCTAGGCCACAAATTGTCAAGAACCAATGATGGTTTTGCCGCAGTACAGCACAGAATAAGCCTGGGATGGTCAGCTTTTGAGAAAAATAAACTGCTTTTAACATCAAACAGAATTACACTGCACATTAAGAAAAGAATCTACAAAACATATCTGCTCCCAGTTATCTTTTATGGACTAGAATGTGTCAACTGGACGTCCGTATTATGCGATAAATTGAGACCTTCCAAAATCATATGATGAGGAATATGATGAATAAAAGACTTGCAATAAGTTACAGGTTTAACACCTTTGGTTTGTGAAGTTAAGAGTTCTAAAACTATATGGTCACATAAAGAGGCCTGTGAAAGGACTTTCAAAACTATACATGAAGGCATGATCCAGGGGAAAGAAGCAAAGGGGAACTCCAAAAAGAGATCGATGGACAATGTTCACGAATGGTCTGGTCTCACCGTAGATGAATTGAAGAAAACCACTTTGGACAGAAAACTTTGCAGAGAGATAAGCTATGTTGGTGCACAATGTGCCACGGGCGGAGAAAGTGAATAATATATACGTGCTAAAAAAATTTGCCTTTGTTAAGACATACATGTATACAGTGTGCTCATCACAGTAAAGCGACAACGTAGTCAATGATGTTGACAGATCGAATCAAGCGGGGATCCGTTCCTCCGTAGAAACAGGAGGAACGAAGCCTGCACCGGAGTCCTGCCATGTATACGTTCTGATGGATGGGCAATGTTCATGAATGGTCTGGTCTCACCTTAGATAAATTTAACAAAACCACTTTGGACAGGAAACTTTGGAGAGACATAAGCTATGTTGGTGCACAATCTGCCACGGGCGGAGAAAGTGAATAATATGATAATAGTCCGGTGATACAAAGTATCAAAAATTGTAGCCTACAAGTGAGGAAAGTATTTACATGTAGACGAGATCAAGCAGGTTATGTTAAACGTGACAAATAACTGATATTCACACCCCTCAGTACACTTGTACCAGTTTCAAACTCCGTAGGGTAGCAAATCTAGAGCAACATAGAAGTCCGTGAGCAAGTTGTAAGTATGCTGGTCGTCGCATCGTCATTACTGAAGAGACGATGATAATAAATCCATTTTAGGTGTATGCTGTTGTGATCACATCAGGAAATAGCTTTACTCCTCTCGCCATTTCAGTTTTTCTCTTGTCTTCCAATTATGCGATTAATTTACGTAACTGAAACATGCAGACGGAAACACATGACGCTCATATTTCTCAGCTGCCGAGACATCAATCGTGTGCATTCATCTGAATGGCTTCCGTAAGCCTACTTCATGCACAGTACTTCAAATCAGCCCCTGTTTTTCCTAGTCAATATTTTGGAAAACAAATCTGTCAAGTGACAAAAGTTGCTCAAACATATTTGACCACGTCTCAGAGCCTAGATTGTCCGCGGGAAGTCAATATTCTGAATGGGCTCTCTTCATCCACAGTATGCTATTAAGCGTCAAGTTTATCCTGCACTTAAACCTAGATAGACTTCCTAGTGAAGCAAACAAAAGTGCCACAGAATCAGTCCATTTTATCCTCCACAATTATTTTGTTACAGTTAGCGAGCTAAGCCATCAGTTTAAAACCGGTTATTACAGAAGCAACACATGATGGGATAAATCACCTGTCTTTCTTTAAATTCACAGAGTCCCATCAACTTTAACGACGCAAATATGCCAAATTTCTAAGGAGCATTTACATTTCTTTCTTGAAGAACGATTCGCCGTTCCTGTTTTATTTTGGGTAGGAAAAAAAACAACGTTTGGCGTAAGGTTGAACGTTGCTTCTTGTTAGCATGATATTCTTAAATTCAGCACCATGCCATTATTGCTGTGTCGTTTGAAGGAACTCGTCCAATAAGGGATGGGGGTTAAATTGGGGTATTCCTAAACCAAAACCTTGAATGAGCCACCGGAAGCATGGCAATAATATATTCGACAATCAGCAGAGTTTATTTTATACTTGTTGAATGTCAGCAACCTTAATTTTTTCTCTCTTTTTGTAACTTTTCATTAATTACCATATACGTATAAAGAGCGTCATTAGGTATTAATCGTCAAAAATCTCAGCTCTATTTTTTAATTTTATCTGCTAAGGTGATATTGCCAATCATAAAAATGCCCTTGCGTTAATAGCTGTTGACCTTTTATCTATAAAGGAAATTGCGTTAACTTGCGCTCACACATTCATTGGGGTTTTCCCGTTTATCTTGCGCATACAGTCAGGGATCATGAATTCAGAGGGCCAAAATTAACCCACAACCAGTATGATGGTAGTATTAGTCACGTGGATTAGTGAGAGACTTCCTCTCTGGCGTGGAGAATCATGTGACAGAGACGGGTTCGGAACCCAATGTAAACCCAATTCCTCGATTATTCGGTCAAGTTGGACGGGAAGATTTGAAAATCGGGCCGAATAATCGAAAATGTCCGGATAATAAAAATGTCCTATATATTTATCAAAACTGATTTGAAAAGAAGTTTACAGTTTACAGTTTTTAAGCATATTAAGCAGGCAAACCAAAAACAACAACACGGAATTGCTCATTGCGATCTATTTCAAATTATTCATGCGTAAACGATTTTCATCTAAAAAGGTGATACCTGCTATTTTGGGCGAGACCGAATAATCCAGGGACGGATAATCGAGGAAGTACTGTATACTGTATTTTTAAAATTTACACACTTAGTCCTACTATCGACTGAGGACGTACGACATGACGTCTTTAGGATCGAAGACAGCGACTTCACCCATAAACTCTATGGCCCTGACATGGATTTTTCGTGTGCTACGTTTATTAGAGCAGACCCAGTGCTTACCAGTGGCAAGGGAAGACCAACCTCCAGTGTACCAATGAAATTTGCAACTAATGTATAGATGATTTACGGAAATGCATTTGCATTGCACTAGGCGATGACAGGTTCACCGAATTCATGTTCACTGATCATTAATTTTCCACGTATTGCTTTCTATGAATGGGTTTAGTGATAAAGAATTGCTAAACTTTGGGTATACGGTGTTAAATTGTTGTCAAGTAATAGGTGAATTAAGTATTTATGTCAGATTCCAAATATCCATCACAGTGACTGTAATAAGAGATTCGTATGCAAGTATTACCTGTATAGGTAAGCTTCTATGAAATATCTTCCTGCTGAAGAAAACATTCAAGCTGGAGAAACTGTTTCCTGGGTACTTCGATATCCTTAGATTTTTTGCAAGAGAGTTTCATGAAGTCATGCAAATCATTCAATGTTTCTACACCTTGTTTAAATTGACTTGCATGCTACCGTACGCGTATCCATGGGGGGAGGGGGGTAGAGAGTTTTGATGCTGCATGCACTAAACTTTTCAAGTAGTATAATTTGACTCCGTCTAAAGCCAATCCTAGAATAGTATTTTTCCAAAAATACCATACCTGTAGTACACACAGTGTTCAAAATGGAAGTCTTCGAACCTTGAGAAATCTCTGATCATCCTTCTGTTTATTTCGCCTGGATCCTAAAGTTAGGATTCAGCATCAAATAGCAAGGTCTTTTTAGAGAGATTTACAACTTTAAAAGCTGGTATTGGTGTTGGTGTGAAGCTCCTCTCTCAAATTTTGCCGTTGACGTTCTTACTACTATGGCTACAGAAACTTTGAGAATTTTTCCCACACTTTATAATTTAAAATTGTGCCGTCACACTTTTCCTCTACTTTGGCTTGAGGAAACAGAAACATACAATAAGCGAATTAACGTTTTTCGGTATATAGGCACGACCTTTGGCCATAGCGTCAATGGGATGAATCCCATGATATAGGGTCGGGATAAAAGATCAACGTTTGCCTCTGAATAAAAATGATGCACTCCCGCACTAAGTAAATGTTTGAGGATTGGAATTGGTTTGACAGATAATTCGAATTGCGCAACTGTACAACTACAACTTGTTCCCTAAAAGTAATGTGATGTTTTTACGTTAGAATATGCTATGTATGTCTGTACATCAAGTTAGTGCTTATACTATACATGAATTTTCAAAAGTAAAATTTTATTAGCTGTGTATGCGATAGTCTTTCCATACCAGGGAATACATTATTGATGTTTGTAATATATTCTCCGATCCATACTAATATGAGAACCAAATCACAGAACACGGGATTTAGCTTGTAAATTGTACTTTCGGGAGGGCTCATTGGCGTTTTCCATTGAAATAGCCACGCCCATTTTCTTAGTTTGGTCGACTAGTTGACTAATGAACGAGTCTCACATGGACAGCACTAATAATTAGACCAGCTGCTTACAAAGTGACAAGTTAAGATTGTGCAATTCACAATCTAAATACTACGTAACAGGTCAAAGACCTTACATTCTCACCTTAAAGTTTGCATCTCTGGTACACATGTAAAAATTTTTCTTTTGCAACATTGTTTATACATTGAATTAACTTAGCCGATAGAAACTTTCTAACCTCCATGATTAAAAGCGTCGCGTGTTAACAGCCCCAATTATTTTTATTGCTGTGACCGGATCTTCTCGAAACTGCACACTACGCGTTTCGTTTTTCTTAATGGATTTTTACTTTGGCATATCATTTATCATGGATTGTTAGATAATAAATTTCCTACCCTGTTTAGCCTACAACAAAGGACGAGGAAGACAAGCAGATGCAGCTAGCATTGGAGAGAAGTCTTATTAACGATCCTGTTGACAAAGAGATGCAGCTGGCATTAGAAAGCAGCCTTACTGGTGAGTGGTTGAGAACATAATATTCCCTTGGCCGCATAAATTGACCGTTTGGATTGCCGACCAGTAAGCTTTGAATAAATCGTAACTCAAGCGGTTGTAAGCGATCGTTGAAGTCGTACGCCAGTGATCACATTCGACTTAGGCGATGACCCCATTAATGAATTTATCTTGTTTTGTTATCTATTCTTGGTGCAGGTAAAAATAAAAATTCATCCTGATAGTAGGATAAAAGATAGTTAACTTACTGACATTCCCGATAGAGTTGACACGTTACATATTCTTCGTGTAGAGCTTTTAACAATCAACAGGACGAGAAGTTTCAATACGGATTTCGGTTGTGTGATAAGAAGTGCTATGTGATGAGACATATTATCTTTGGGAAATGGCTTATGCTTGCAAAGGCTGGCAAGGTAATTGCCACGTTTCTTAAATTTAATTGAAGGATAATGTTCCTCTAACTTTGGGATTGTAGTGTCATTGAAAGATAATGAGCAACTAGTGTTGAAAAGCGTGAAAGTTGGTAATAGTACAACCCATTAGCGACGGAAAGTATATTATGATCCAGTGGCGACGGAAAGCATAGGATCATGCAGTGGCAACTGAAAGCATAGAATCATGCAGTGGCAAGTGAAAGCATAGAATCATGCAGTGGTGACAGAAAACTTAGTAAGACTCAGTGGCAGCGGAAAGCATAGTATGTAGCAGTGGCAACGGAAAGCATAGAATCATACAGTGGCGACAGAAAGAATAGTATGATGCAGCGGCAACGGAAAGAATAATTTGCTGCAGTGACAACGGAAAGCATAGAATTATGCAATGGCAACGGAAAGCATAATATGATGCAGTGGCCAGGGAGGTATAGCATGATACTGTGGCAACTGAAAGCATGGAACCATGCAGTGGCAACTGAAAGCATAGTATGATGCCGTGGCAACGGAAAGCATAGTATGATGCAGTGGCAACGGAAAGCATAGTATGATGTAGTGGCCAGGGAGGCATAGCATGGCACGGTGGCCAGGGAGGCATAGCAAACGGAAAGCATTGTATGATGCAGTTGTGATGGAAAGCATATTATGATGCAGTGGACAGGGAGGCATAATATGATACAGCGGCGATGGAAAGCATTTTATGATACAGTTGTGATGGAAAGCATAGTATGATGCAGTGGCAACGGAAAGAATAGTATAATGCAGTGGCAACGGAAATCGTAGTTTGATTTGGTGGCGATGGAGACTATAGTTTGATACAGTAACGAGCATGGCAGCCATATATCCACTCTGACATGGTACCAGATGCATTGGAAAAAGTCACACTCCCCTTTTAGAATTTGTTTGTTAAAGTATAATATTATAGTTTGCAAACACCCTACTGTGCGTTTCCAAGCCCGAATATCAGCAATGCACAGTACAGATATTGTGAAATAACCATCACTGACCCAGTGCCGATGCTTCCAAGGTTTGTCTAGAGATGAATCTCTTGGCATGATTTTAGTATCATTTTGGTTGTTAGTACGTTACGAAAACGATCTTGTGCGCGCCCTTTGTCGTCTAGGATTTTATTGGTGTGGATTGATGTAATTTCCGTTTACTTTTCAATACTTGCAGAGTACAAAAATGAGTTGGAACGAAGAGATGCACTGGCCTCCCCTGCAAATAGAAATAATCTCCAACCTAAAAAGGTGCGTTGAAGTGTTTATTCTACCAATGGATGCACACTTGTTTCTTTATATAAGAAATGCTACAAAGTACTACAGAAACGCGCTACTGCGCAAACTGCTATCCGGCAACAGTTGAACAGTTGCAAAACTTTGTCTCTTGAATAGAGAAATGTGCTTGCCGCCCCTTTTGATACGAATTGGCATATGACGATGGTGGAAGTACTCGGCAGTGCGATTTTAACAGTCGAAAATAAACATACTCACATTGGAGCATTGTTATTACGAGTTATTCTATTGAAATATTCAGCATTGTATGTGATCGTGCGATGTAAAAGACAGTACAGTCTCATTTAGTTTATCGTGACACCAGGTTTGTTAAAAAGTTGAAATTTTGTGAATTATTTTAATTTAACTAAACCGAAGGTAGACACAAGTGTAATTCATCGTTAATCGTTTTATAGATATAGCAGAGATATTACACGTTTGCACAATGGTGAATATTCTGGCTTAAAAGTCCTATTTCTCCCCCAACGGTAACTCTTATTTCTTCCCTGTTTTGCTTGCAGGGATATTTTCTTCATTAACCTTCTTTTTACAATTCGACTTCGCAGCTCCTTAAATGTTGTTTATGATGCTTAGATGATTATAATCAGACTTATTTCCCTCCATTAAATGACAACCTTCTCTCTATGTACACCTTTCACATTTTCATCCGTTGTCACCCAACTTCATCAATAAATAACCTCCGTTTCTAAGAAAAAACCCACATGTATTACATATGCTATAGCACTATCCTATTTGTCTTAACATCTTTCCAGAGCAGTAAGTAACACGTATTTGTCGCACACTTGCCATGATTACCTGTATTTGCTGCAGTGGAAAAACTGCTCATGCTTTCTCTACTAACGATGTGAAATAATAGGTAGGAAAAGTTTTGCAAAAGAATTTGTAAGAAAGGGCTTAAAGGGTCAGATTAGAAAACTGGGAGATCATAGAAAAAATTTAGTTTAGGGCTCTGAAATAACCATTTTCTAATGTAAGAAGGGGGGGGGGGGGAAGAAGTACGGAAAGATCAGGGAATAAATACGAGGCTGTAAGAATGGGCTATTATTTCTTCCCTGTTTTTAAAAAATCCTTATTTGTTCCTCCCCCGGGGGGCGCTATTTGCCAGAATATTCACCATTGCGTTTGCATAATAATGATAGTAAATTGTTTGCGTACACATAGTAACTTGTTCAGGTGTAATACGTACAAATGAAACTGACAATGTAGTCACACCCAGATCTGTTGTCATTGGAGTCGACATTTTAAATGCTCGTTGGGGAAGAAAACACCATAACTTTCGACCGGCCAGACTGCTGACATTTCATGGTCGTGCTCAAAGAGACCAGACTTCAAATTCGCGTTGAGCTGAACGTGGATGTCGGAGGGTGGAGGATTTAGAGCTAATTTGGTGACTAGAGAAAATGTATCATGTTATGATCGGAGTCGACATAGGCCAGTTGCTTGACGAACACGGCGCCACGGCTTGGGACCCAAGTTCGGGTCCAGGTGGTGACGCATTTGCCTTTTAGCATTTTATTTCTTAAGCCTGTCATTTTCAAAGTCTTTAGGGTGTTGACTTAATCTTTACATAAATGAACTGATGAGCTTAGGTGTGTTCTTCTAATATTAACTTGTTTATGAAGTAGGCTATTGTATGAAATGATATATAAATTCAGTACACGGCAATAAGGAGTGCAGGGATTTGAAACTTGAAGATTTCCAGTTGACAATTTGAAAACTAGTGATACCTGTACCTAGATTTGGGTTCAAACTATTCAAGCCATGAAAGTTCTTTGTGGATTTTCCCTGGTTTCAAGTGGAGCGTGAAGGCCAATGGTTTACCCACTTTTTTAATGCAGAGGGAAAGTGATAACGTCACAAATCAAAAGTTTTGGAAATAAGACGATTTGACTCCAGATGTCGAAAGGCAACCCTGGAATAGGCTGTTTCCCAAAATAACAGACCTGCAGTGTATATAGTGTTTAAACTAGAGGCGTTTGAATCTCAAAAATCTGTGGTCAAAACTCTCTTAATTTTCCTTGCATCCTTACATTAGGATCCAGCATCAAATAACAAGGTTTTGTTAGGGAGGTTTAAAACTTTAAAAGCAGATATCTCAGTGTTGGGAAAGGGCACAATTCTCAATTTTGGTCATTGACGTTCTTACTAATAGGGCAACATGAAAATAGAGTATTTTCCCCATAATTCAAACATTTTCAAAATCGCGACGTCACAATTTTCGTCCGCATTTTCTGTTGGTAATAAAATAACAGGATATTAGAGTTCTGTAATTGAATTTGTTCATTCTTGAACTAGAGACGAAACACATGGATCATGGTTTCTTTAGGGCAAGAAACGCTTTCCGTGAGAGAACACTGAATTAGAACTTATACATCTGTGCAGTGTTTCCAAATAGTAACATTTTCAGTTTTGGGTGGTCCCTCCATTTTTGACCACAATGAAAGAATAGTTTGAAAATAATATTTTAAATAACAAGCGAGTTACTTTTACAATTTAATTCTTTCATTGCAAACGCTCTCTATTTTCTCTATTGTGGTTTTTTCATATGTATAGAAAACGTTTTAATGCAAACTGGCTTTGCATTATAACAAAGGTCTACAAACGTCAGAAATGGAAAAAGTACAATTGTCGTGAATATTCTCCAAGGAATATTTGGCCACGTAAACATCACAACAACTTTGTGGATACTAAAGAATATCACTGAGCATGATTTCATGCATAGCTGCGTCTATCGAACAGTTTCAAGAACCGTTTAAAGGCTATCAGTAGAAATATGAATGAAACCTAAACGTGTTCATGAGTGAAAGACAAACCCTGGAAGCACTGATCAGTGACCGCTTCTTGTCACTACTCATTACCACAAATCACCGATCAGCGAGTTTTGTGTTACAATAAACTAATTTGAGTTGATTGCAGTTTCCACGTGTATTACAAATGCCATTTCCAATTTATGCTATCAAATGAGGTATGTGTAGCTATCTGGAAGGTGTAGAAATCGGAGGAAATTAAGATAAGAGGTGTACAAGTGTTAAATTAACAGAGAGATATTTTGGATTTAAGAGTAATCTTTGAACGTAGACAGGTATTCCTTGTTAAGCCTACAAATTTTTTGGAAATATTTGAGTTAAGGTGGACATCATTGATGTCTTCGTGACAACAAGGTGTTTCAAATATCAGGATGTTGGTTTTATTAAAGCAGTGAACAATGGCTAAGAAAATACTCGCTCAGCCCCCCTCCCCCACCCCCTACAACAACAACAACAAAAACAACAACAAACCCCAACGAATTACATTTGTGGAGAAGGCGAGAACGCAGATAACGACAAACGAATGCCAAACACTTGCCCCTTACTGACATTCGTAACTTGGCTTTGTAGGGTACTCTGGTAGTGTTAGTCTACCCGAGAAAATTACATTAGCTAAGTGAATAGTCGGACTTCTCCAAACACAGGTTATGCATGAGACAAATCTGATCGTTGTTGGATTGTACTATATGATCCTTGTATTAAAGGAGGGTTTTATGTGTGTGCTGTCATCTGATATGTATTAAAAATCCTGTTGTTGTCCTTACAGGCTCGTCGTTCGCCTCCCATCAATGTACCACCAAGGCGCTACCGGCTAGTAGCAATTATCAATCACATTGGATATTCAACGAATGTTGGACATTACACTTGCGACGTTCTTGATCTGAAGTCAAAGGAATGGAGAAGCTGTAATGACTCGTCTATTAAAATGGTAAGGAAATTTAGCCACAGCTTTTATATTATGATTACTACCTTCGCTATTACCATCATTCCATTATTATCATCGATGTTTGTCGTCATATTGCTCCAGCTCTCACATACTCTCTCTTTCTTTCTCATCTTTAGCATCACCAACATCAGCAGCATCATTGTCAGCATTATCATAAACACAATCGTTATTATAGACATCATCATCATCATCGTAAACATCATCATCACCATCACGATCGTCATCATCATTATCCATTTTTTCCTCCCTTTACTTCTGCCTCCCCTTTCTAGTCCTTTAATCATCATCTTTATCAGTGTGAAACTTCCTGTTTTGTATGTCATTCTCGGTACTTTCGACTGATACGATCCTCAATGAAAATTCTTTTAGTTTGAAAAGCAGGAAATGATAATATCGTCACTAATTGGTGAAAATATCTTCTTATGTAACATGAAAATTTAAACGAAGTGCAAAAATTTTGATATTTGTACCCTGTATCTTTTAGTATGCAATCTACATATGCGGCACATTGGTCATATTTCTATCGGGAGGTCAGAAGACGTATCGTGTTAAAGCCACGAGAACAACATCAATTTTAATGGAAGTACACAATGCCTTTTGACAGTTCATTTCATCAATTTATTGATATTCGTAGAAAAAGAATCCAAGCATTAAATCGTGCTTAGTATCCGGTAAACTGTTTATATTAATGAACCTCAAAGAATACTACATTTTCTATCAGGCATGGCGTGATTTAAAAATAATGTACTTATGCCAACTGTGAGACTGTGGTAGCGTATTGTTGATAAGTTCAACAGAGTAGCTGACAACCTTTCTTGACCACACTCAATGCTCGTATTTTAATCGAGGTATTAGGGGAATTGGTCAGCATGATCATATGATTGTTCCATTGTCATAGCGCGTACTCTGATGAGAAAAATTTTAACATATGTGGGAATTACACAGCGTTTTATAACTAATGTCTGTGAACTCAGAGTCGATAGTCCTAAACTTTGGGGCCTTTAAAGATATCTATGTAATCGTATTTCAGGCCTTGTTTTCTGATTCAAAGTGGAGCTTTTTCTTCAAGATAAATCATGTTTTGTTGGTGATTTAACCGTACCTCTAGGGGAGGGACTTTTTGGACTTCTGAAAGGTGTAGTGGAGGAGGGAGGTGCTCGTCAGATTGAAACCGCAATAAAACCCATCTAATTTGCTGACTTCCTATGGAACTTATTAAATGACTTTTAAATTGCTCGCACTTATTGATAGCATTGTTTTGATGGTCCATGAAAAGGCTCAACAGTCGTCTTGCCCCATGTTACCAGCGCTGTTGAATAAAAGGAGGTCTGTGTAGCAATGTGAAGGAAAAAGCACTAACGCCCATGAATATAGGCATCGTACGATATCCTTCAAAAATGTCTGACTGAGTATCATCATCTGTCGACATAATTAAGACATCAATATATCATAACAAGAGAAAACAGTAGCGCGGGATCTTTATCAATAAACTATAAATGGCATTGTAGACAATGAGTTGTCGCTTACTAAAATTGGGAGGTTCAATTTTTCCAACCTTTGGACTAATAACCAGGGAGCATACGCTGTCATTTATGAACCAGATCCTATTCCCCTTACGGTGCTAGGAGAAATGTTACAGGCAATTATAAGTACACTCGTAACAAAAACGAATCTTCCCGTGCATCGTCCTGCTTTTATGAAACCTAAGCATCGATAGAACCTGTGTTTCGCCTTTTAACGCTTGGGAGAAAATATGACACCCCTGCAATACCCACGCCCCAGTTATTTGTTTTGAGTAATGTTTCAAACCTCTCTTTTAAGCCTGTCCCAATTATTTAGTGCCCTACAATACGTATGGTTTATAGAGCAGTTTTATGACGATATTCAGGCTAAGAGAATTCCTGTAGATGGTTAATAGCAACTAGAGGCAAAATTAAATTTTGTCTGTATCCCTTCTCTTCATATACTATTTTCCAAAAGCTATAAGACAATCATGTGTGAAGAATCGTGTTTAATCCTGAGTTCTCAATATGAACAAATAGTACCTGAAAATTATCAGTAAGAAAACCTATGTGGATAGTAAGATACTGAAAGTCTTTTCAATTTTTAGGACATCCATCTCTTCTTAATCAAAGAAAGAGTGTTTATTCCTTATATTTAGCATCTACGTTTGACCTGGGGTGGTAGGGGCGGATCCAGGCGGTAGCGCGCGTCGCTAAACCAAGGTCAGACTTCTAAGATATTATCAAAATTTTAGCGGTGTATATGTGTGTATGATTTTGTGGATCGACGTCTCAGTCAAAGCATGGCCCACGTCCAGTAAGTCTTTAACAATAAAATCTGAGAAATTAATTAGGAAGAAGTATCTTAATATTTTAAAAATGGGCAGGGGCCACAGTAGTCCGTCTTTTACAAGAGTAGACAAAAAGCATTAACCAATTTGATCTTGCTTTCATTTATCTCTTTGGCGGGAGCTACAGTGACCAAACAAGAAATCTAACATTTTGGCATGGAACCAGTTCTGGCAATGGACTAGGTCACTGAGCTATAGTGCGAGGCACGGCGAGCCATTTCACAGGTTGCAATTTAAAACAAGTTACTTTCTGAAACTGTTGAGGTAGGCCCTTGACATGCTCCAAACACACCTTTAGTATGATCAATTTTCAGACTCACAGAAGTCAATAGCATTGAGCCGCAGGTCAGTCAGTGACTCAATGTTTTGTGACAGGTTTTAGGACAGAGGTGACTGCAGGCCATCGTAAAATTCGTTTTGTATTTTTGAAGCATTCAGTCTAGCCAGAGCATGGTCACTGAAGACCTTCAGAAATAATGGGAAGTTGAATATCGCTCATATTTGCCTCAACACTTGCTCTCAGCCACTGCCAGATTTAAAGTTAAATCCGCCCCTGTGTAGAGCTTCCAATTTTTTTCAACTAATAAAACTAGTGATAACCCACGCTTGTTACTACTGATGGGCAAAAGCACCCAATTTCAAGAATAAAACCTGTTAAGAAGATAATATGCCTTTCTGTAAAGTACTCTTCGGTCTTCAAGACGGCAGTCACTCTTTCCAAACCGAGCTTATCAATATCGTCGAACGGGATGCATCATTAAATTGGTGTTATGGCTATAACCAAAGTGCCTTTACATTCCTGACCGCTCGCCATAGGATCTTCGTAAGACGATTAAAAACCAGATTTCAAGATATCATATCAGAGATATTTTGTTGGCCAAAACAGTGAATTTCAAGGTCCCTTCAAGTAAAGAGCTTTCTGTGGTATTGTCGCTCCATATGGAAAATCCTTATCAGAAGTAGGCGTATGAGAGTCATAGAGACTAAGAATTCTTGTCAGTTGGACCAATTGAAAGCTGATACCACATTAATAACAAGTGCGTGATGCTGGGCGTATTAATTTTTGATTCACCTTTAAACAATTGAAAATCTACGTGGAAGTAATAGATAGCATTTTATAACTTGTATACTCGCTTACGAAAACAGGTCTTGAGCAAAGAAGTTAGGTTCTGACAGAAAAAGAGATATAAAATCTGTGGAAAATGAGATAAAACATCAGGAGGCCTTCGATATACTGCAATAGCGAAACAGCCGCTTTTAGAATCACTTTTCAATTACCTCTTCATTTTTCTTGCCAGATATTAACTCAACCAACTGATAAGGGAAGTTTCTCCTACTGTTTTTATTGTTTTTATTTACTTACTTTGGAAAGAGTAAACAAGAAATTGAGTTGTCGTATTTTATTTTAGGTTACAGAACATGAGGTCAGGCACGGACGTGCTCATACAGCTTATATTCTGTTTTACATGTTCGAGTAAGTTTTCATTTGGTTGAATGTTTTAAAGCATTCTTTTTATCATTTGTTACTGTTTGAATGAGGCATTCAATTTCCCACTTATTTCACTGGAGGCGACACTTGAGTAGAGCAGATGTCATTACTGAATATATTTTGTTTGTTTATTTGTTTCATTCTGCCATATTAAGATACTGCGAGTTACAAGGGTGAGTTGAGAGTCACAACGTCTTTCCTCTGTAGCAACTACAGTGAGAGGTGGCCCCCTTTTTTATCCATCTTCAATTGGTACGTTGGCGCTTTGCCGCCGAGACAAATCCCAGAGAATTTTTATGCAACATCCCTCCAACGTTCTCTCTCTTCTGATAAGTGAAATTTTCCTATGTAGGACTGTTTGAGGTTGGAATTTCTTGACTGGATAAACTTTTTTACAAATACATTGCCCGCCAGTTTAGCACTTCATCAAAAACAGTATCTTTACATGGAAGTCACGCTAGAGACATTTGCTATCTTTACTTTGTGCAAGACCCTTAGACCCTAGATGAGGCTCCGAAAAGAATCTATTGTTTCCAGTTTGCAGACCACTTGTATATATACAAGAGCCACTTGTATGTTATCTCGGTGTCAATGACTGGTTCTTTATCGTGTAATTACGAGTGTGTTCTCTGTACTCTAAGACACACTTGGTGCATCGCCTATTCTGTATCAAAATATAAACTCTTCATGTGTTATTTTTTGTTTCTTTTCAAGGGACCACTGCAAAATTGTACAAGGAAATGAAGAAAAGTGAATTATAGTAAAGCTCGCGTCTAGTAGCAACAAAGAATTGTTATATTACACAAGATGTGTTACAAATAGACATATGTAAATCAGTTGCCATTGATATTATACTACAATATTTTATTTCATCCGTTTACTTCTATCGTAGCTGACTGTAATTTATTGGAGAAACGTGCATAAAGAGTCAGTGTTGATAATGAGATAAATCTTGTTCCTTTTCTGGACTCCTACGCAGTAAGACTAACATGGTGCTAGTGACACCGTCAAGGTTGAAACAGTAAGGAAGCTTACGTACCCAAGTGACACGTCGCAAATGATACGACATAGCTGCTATGTCGCAAATGGCACTTACTTTGGAGATTCCAGA
Source organism: Carybdea cf. marsupialis auct. non (Linnaeus, 1758) (assembly GCA_010016065.2). NCBI lineage: Eukaryota > Metazoa > Cnidaria > Cubozoa > Carybdeida > Carybdeidae > Carybdea > Carybdea cf. marsupialis auct. non (Linnaeus, 1758). The sequence continues at coordinate 3,632 of JAAAKL020002269.1, read as the reverse complement.
CCTAAGTGTCATCTCGGAAGTATAAGTTATGTCGTCAGTAGGATCATCTGCAATTATTCTTGCTGTCATCAGTTTTGAAATAGCAAGGTGAATATAAGATAGAAGAACTGCAGATGTGCAGATTTTACATGCGTCGTTATTATGCTTACAATCGCCTAAAAAACTGAGATGATGTTTGAATAAGCAGTGCATTTAGTTACTATTAGGCCTATATCACTTGTATCAAAGAAATTTCATTTAGCAAATCAAGATTCGTTAGTGTAATAGCGCATTGCAATTTCTTCTTAGGATCTGGCGAACACAAAATGCGGAACTAGGCCTCAGATTTCAGTGACTATAGAGCAAATTTAGAAACATCAGTAAGTCAGGCTATAAAGTCTCTTTTCATCCACCGTCAGAAGAAGGTGGTTAGATTATTATGCTATACCCCATACATTTAAATTGTCAGCAAGACAAAAGGTACCTTATGTTTCATAAGGATACTTCAAAAGATCAATTTTTTAAAAGATAACGTTGCCGCGAAGTGCGACTTTCAGTTCCTTCAAACATCGTTGTATGGTGTTATGTAGTCATTGATAATACATGTGAGGGAAATTGGGGAGACGGAAACTCAAGAAGCCCGTCGGATGGATTGTACCTGTGTTTGGATAGCCCAGCCTTGTCACACTGTGTCACGCTGAACATGCTTGAAGAACACGTCAAAGGGTACAAGTGACTGTGGTCTACTCAGCCACTTTCACTCTAATTCACGGAGTAGGTTGCTCAGCTGATCGAACAGTTGAGCTCTCATACGTCGGTATCGACGGGAGAATCCATCCAATAATACACTTTTAAAGGCTAAGTGGCTTTCACAGGATTACTCTATTTCATTTAGTAATAGAAAGTGGCACTCGTGAGAAAATCAGATTTTTATTCACCAAATGATAACAAGCACGCTAGAAACATGACGAAGCTGGTATTTAAGAAACACCAATAAGGAGAAGAGGTTGACGTCCGTCAAAGAGACCAGAAGGAATCAAAGGCATTCTGTACTCGTTAGATGCTTCTTCTGATAAGTCAAGGACAAGACCGTTCTATCTGTCCATATCATTGTTGGAAATAAGTCATTCGCATAGTAGACACAACTGTGGACCGGGAGCATGCATGAGATAAAGTAAAATACGCCCTTTCCATGCACTGTCTACATGTACCCCATACCTCAGGCTTAATAATTGTCCCGAGTCATTGCCTTTGGAGTGTACTCACATCAGCCATTCACGGCCCTTACCTGCCCTGTACCTTCATAGACGTGTCTCAATTTTTCACCTTGGTCTTACTCAGCGAAGTAGGGGAAATAAATGTCTTGCACAAGGATAGTGATGCAGGACTGGGACTAGAACCTCTATCTCATTACGATTCGGTTGCTTAAACCACGCAAAGGCAACGTATACAGACTTGCAGGAGAACTGTATAGGCCAGAGCCTACTTAAACTTGTAAAGAAAGCGTCTTATAGGATGAAAATTTGCAAAATTTAGTCTGATTTCAGTAATAAGGAAGCTGAGGGAAAGCAGGCTCCTGTTTAAATCAGGAATAACGAAAACTTATGATATCCTCTGCTAAAGATGTATTTGTCTACCCTGTATTGTCCTCCGACTGTGGCGTTTGCCATCAAGAAGACTATCTGGTCTGATTCAGAACCAAATCTGATAACCCAACCCTGCTTTAGGTCGGCATCTTTGCTTTATGAAGATACCAAAGATTTTTGCAGCTGTGATTAAAGGATCTCGGTAACGTGCTTCTGTAGCACAGTTGAATTATATGTGTGAGTACTATATGTTAGCTCAGCCGTTGCCGTTGTAACTCTGGTTTTGACTTCTTACTTACTTCGAAAAATGTATAAATCAACTGAGAATAACAATGTGCAGGTACCAAGAGTACTAACTATCGCTCGAAATTTATCAACATAAAAAGACCGTAACGGAAAACTCTGCGTCCTTAACAAGAACAATATTCCCCAAACCGAAATTTTTCTCTGATTTCTGATCTCCGTTTTTGAGTAGGAATGAAGTAGAAGAAGCGTTCTTGTTAGAATGTCATCATAAATGGAGAGTTGACAATACGCTCATTACGTTGATATTTTGGGGTCTAATGATTAGAAAAAACCATTTACGCCTCAAAAGGTCATTACAGATCCATGAATAAAACATAATGGGCAATTCCACTGTGACGGACGTTACATTCAGAAGGAATTTGGGAATGAAAAACTTCTCATACAACTATATATGTATTTCTAGGGACTTAACTTTCTTAGGGTAATGAGTGTAAATATGAGGCTTTGTGTCTTGACTAAGATTGGTCTTCCATGGTATCTTAAGATTTTGCAGGAAGAGAAATAATTAGTGTGACGGACGTTACACAAAAGTGACATGGAATCAAATCTCAGTTAATCTCCTTTAAAATTATCTGAATCTTTCTATGATGTCAACTAACATTTATTATTGGATTGTTAAGGAACTATTCTAGTTCAGACATAACATACAATAAAACTAAATGAAAAGTCTATTGGTCAGAATGTGTGTATTAATTAATGCTGTGATGACGGATGTTACGTGACGGACATTACACTTCATATACATACTTTAAACCATAGTAATTTTTCAGAAAACAAGTCATTATCTTTCAATAACTTCTACATTAGGGGTAAAAGTTCAAGTTGTTAAAATCTTGGGGTCAAGACTAATCTTATTCATCATTGTCATTTCCAGAACTTAATCGTTAACTTTTTAATTATAGTTCCAAGTTTACTCTTTCTGTCCTCATTTTTGGAACAAATGCACACAATATGTTAACAGTCAAAATTTATTAGGAGATTGATCTTTTTTCATTGTATATTTCAGATCCCTTCTAACTTTTAAGTCTTAATGAAAAAAAATACACTGCCCATTTCATTGAAAACTGGAAATAATTTTTCATTTGTCATGTCCATGTTTTCATGGAATTGCCCAAATACGGTTTTACCTTTAGTGACACCGTTGTTCCCTGATCTTACAGAAAGTAAGCTTAAATATAGGTTTGTACAAATCATTAGATCGGTGTTGTCATAGCCTCGATTTTGATAATCTCTCAGAAAGTTCGTCGTCTCATGTGTTACATCAGGATCTGATCACGACTGCAAGATTATAATCGCTCCATTAAATAGTTTGCGAAATTATGGTATTTATTGACCTTTTATACCGGAAAAGCAAGTGTTGATGAAGAGCTATACCTATCAATCAGAGTTATTTGTGCCCCTTGCATTAAAATGTTCAAGATCCTTTTTATGATTGCGAAACTTAAATGAAGTCATTCCCTTGTGTACAAAGCATACATATTTATCTAATTTGTGCTCAGACCTTTGGAGTGACATCGGTGATTCTAAGCTCGTCAACTATGATACTGATCAAGTTTTTAATGCATGGATATGTGCTCATTATCCGTACTGGGGTATTTGTGTTAACGATGTTTTAAAGTTTGGTTTACTGGAAACGTCTTGGAACTGGAAAAGTGGCTCTGTTGGAGACCGTCTGGCTACCCGAACCGTTTGGCTACATTTGCCTCGTTCTCGCATATTCTGCCTTATTTTCAACTAAACGTTGAACCTGTATGAATGAGA
>JAAAKL020002268.1:0-26756 GCA_010016065.2 Carybdea cf. marsupialis auct. non (Linnaeus, 1758) | reverse complement strand
CTGCCTCTGCGCTTCCTTACAGCTCGTTTTATTGCAAAATAACTTGCACAGACTGAAAGGTAGATAGTTGTGCTCAATAATATCAAACTGCGGCGGCGATCAGTCAAACTTTAGGCAATGTGTGCACATGGTGAAAATTAAATATGCGATTTTCGGTTACTTGGTAACTAGTAACCAATGGCGCAGGTGATTTCCGATGTAGCCTCAGTATCAAAGTAATTAATGCAAAAAAAATGAAATAATTATCATCAACCGTAAGCAAGCGCCAAAGCAAAGCGGCACGTCTAGTTGGGCTAAATTTTGCGTTCACATCGAGACGTCACAAAAGTTGCACCTCTTTGGAATTTTTTTCTGGAAAGTTGAATAACGCAATTTCAATAATTCAAAAACAAGTATGTAGAAGAAAGATGGAAGCTTCTCTGTGAATTTTTTGGCTACGATATACATAATCTAAGTAGGAGAAAATTGACGTCATAAACGACGAAAATTCACGTTTTGTGATAGAATTTTTGTTTGGGGGTGTGTCCAGGCAGTTCGTACTTCCCGGAAAACAATAGAGCGTAACAGCTGTGGATCCAAAGCCTCTGTCAGGGGTTTTTTATGTTTCATATTTATAGATGAAGTTCCTTCTCCCTTTACTCATTACACACAATCGATCAATTGGCGCGATATGGTTGTATAGGAGAGAGTTACATACAATGACGGAAGGAATGGATAAAAAAAATCCTCTTTTGTTAGTTGGAGTAAGTTTCGAAGCCGGAGGTGCACTAAAGCTTTATGACAATCTACTTTTTGTGTAAATAAAAGTAGTAGATGAACGATCGTACTCAAGTAGAGGTTGTGAAAGAACGGCCCTCTCCGTTCATTTAGTTTTATGGGCCATGTTAAGATCAAGACTCTAAACTATGTATTTGGAGAGAGGGTGCCTTGGTTGGGTGTAATAAAAAACTACCTTGTGTGGGTACCTCACATAATATACACGTACAGAATCCATGTGTTCTTGAGAGGAGCTTTTCAGTTTACTAAAGTACAATTTTCGTAATAATCAAATATGAATCTGATGTTACTTCCTCTGCCTACAACAAGATTATTACCACGCTCTTCTTTCAGATGAAGGAGTACATAGACGAGGGGGTAAGGGTATCTTATCACCTTCCTCGTGGTTACTCCACAAAGGACCCTTGGTTAGAAAAAAATAAGCCGAACCAAAAAATAGTAATGGGTAAAAATAATAACACTAGTATCAAATGGTCGCCGGCGCTCGAATCGAGAATGGAGGTTAACGACGACTGCCATTTAGAGGGCGCTAGCAGCAAATGGTCGTCTACGCTCAGATGGCACTTAACAACGGCGGCCTACATTTAGAGGTCACTTGTAGGAATTGGTTGCCGACGCTCGGATATAGTATAATGCCGAACAAAGGCGATCGATGTTATAGAATTTTGGCAGCAAATGGTCTCCGACTCTCGAATCCAGCATAGCAATTAGCGCGACGGAAGCAGTGTATCTTCCGTAGATCGCAGATTTATCTATAACATCTAAAACATTCTAAAGAATCCTCATTATGGCTGCAAGGCTCTTCTAGTTCTTATGTGTGAACGAAAAATGTTTTCACACGTAATAAGTCGTCGGACCTTCACAAAATCTTAAGAAGCATTGGTGCCAACGACAACATCCGTAAAATGAAGGAGAGATTATGCGTGAAATGTGAGTGCTGAAATGAAAAGGAGATTTCATTTCAAGTCATCTGTGCTTACGATGGGCAGGGTGACACACGTTTTGTCATTTTTGTATAAACATGTGAAATGGATGTCTCCAATTGTATGAAGTACTTTGTCCTCTAATATGTAGGAGGGGGGCACGGCTTTTGTCTAAAGGATTTTAAACGAGAGTATGGGATATCTTAAAAACCGATGCAAGATAACCGATGTTCTTATTTCTAATATTACTCACTACCTGCCTAGTGACTCGCTGATGCTTTGAGTCGACTTTATGTTACTCTGTGAAATTATTGTTTTGCAAATGACCAAAGGAGACCCTCGGGAACTTTTCGGAAGCTTCAACTTCAACTTTGTAGAAACTACATATTCATCGATGACATTAAACAAGAAAATGTTAAAATTATACATCAGGACATGTTCAGTTTCTACACGTCGTAAATATTAGGTTGTGATATGTCGAGCGGACTCCCTATATCTCTGGTCGTTAAACTGACCCCTAGCTCTCCTAAGGAGAACTGCCTTTTTTATCTTTACTGTTCTGATTTATTTACGAATCCATTGGAAGTTTGTCCGCTGGAAAAGTTATTCGATTTAAGCAAATGAAAATGATGTTATATAAATGGTTTAGTACTAAGGTTCCCTTTAAAATGACGAAATTGAATGTACCGCTCCATATTTTCCATTTTACCCTTCAGAACATGTAGAGCAGTGGGAAAACGATAAAAGAAAGTACAGATGATTCACCAGGGGATGCAATGTTAGTGTCAAATCTAAATTGAGAGTTTGCTTTTATCTGGTGGTAAGAAAACTTACTGGGTCAAATAAACAAGTCAAGCCGACGTACCTTTGCTTGATGTCAATGCAAATAATCCCTTAGAAGCTGCCCTAGTGATTGGTAAAGTTTAAGGGCTTCCTCTAACTTCTAGCTGTACAAATCATAAGATTTTTCCAATGCAGGTACTGCTTAGTGTAATGACTGAATGTAGACATAGGTGTTTTAAAAGCTTGAAGGTGAAAAATCATGGGAATGTAGGGACTCGAACCCGATGTCTCCACAGTTCCGCAACGTGCGATGCCTTTCCACTAATCTACGGTCTCTTACCAACGAGAGGCGGAAATTTGGGATCTCTGTTGTTTGGATATTCTGACACTAAATAGGCCTTCTGCTTGAGATGAGGACATGAGGCTCGGTAGTTTGTGTGCCTCTTTCAGCTAACCCGACTCCCGTAAAGTGTGAGATGAGTAGTATGCGTAGTGGGCTAGAGAGAGAGAGAGAGTGTGCGAGTTTGTAGAGCCAGTGGTGCGTCTTGTGTCTACAGAAGCTTGTACTTACGTCAGGGTCACCATTTGTAGTAACTGAATGGTGGCATAGATGTTATAAATTCTCGAAGGTGAAAAATCGTGGGGCTAGGGGAAATCGTACCTACGGTCTCCGTAGTTGCGCAACGACGACGCTTTTCAACTACGCTTACCAACGAGAGAGAAATTTGGGATTTCTATTGTTTGGATATCTACATAAGTATCTGTGTAGATCACTACATAAGTATTTAGTTAGTAGTTCCCTTGTTAATTATTATCTCTTTTACGTGAATGTCTATTGGGCATGCGCATGAAGCTCCTTGCTTGTCGTGAAGTGGATGTCATATAATGTCGAGTAAAGGATATTAGCGTGATCAGGAGGACTCGTGGTAGGAACAATATCATGTTGCTTTGGCTCAAGGCGAAACTATCAAAATTATTATGTGATGAAGGTAGAGGGTAGAGGAGATGTATTTAATAGGCTGCATTCGTCCACAAGTTCCACTTCTTAAAAAGTGAGCATATGACTTGTGAAATATTTGCATAACCATTTACTAATACTTAACTTCCTTGGCTATCTCCTGCTCGTGTTTTCTACAGGTTTTTCGAACATTACTTACCATGCTCCATTTCCAATTGTATTGCAAAGGCATTACTTATCGAGATGTCGCATCTTTGAAAATCTGTGGATAGTTCTTGTTCTACGTATGCAAAATACCAACTAGGATCTTCTCTTAGAACAGTTGAGATGTGTATCTTCACTTCTTGCTATTGAAGTTTTTCAACATGTGACTACAACTAGATTTAAGAGAACGCCGGCATGTAGAATCTCTACTTGATTTCTTTTCAGTTTTATTTGTTATCGCTTCTTTGTTTACCAGTTTTACCTCTCTTTCAGGTCAAAACATTTTCATATGTCCTTGGAGTTCTATTTTCTCCAGCAAAATCACACTCGTTTAAATATGGTTTCTGGGTTTTTATTGTTTTGGTTATCCAGTATTAAAAGATTTATTACTAATTTGATTTATCAAATCAGACAGGAGATCCTGAAGGTAAACAAATGGTCAAGAACTTTTCTTGACTTACTTCCATCCTTTTGTTTTTAAAATCAATCTGCGAAAAGTGTACGCGGAGCCTCCCAAGAACATCTGGAGTGAGATGCACTGGCTGTATAGCATTCACAGCTTGGCCTGGAACCTTTCAAGTTTAATAGTCAAAGAAGCTCCGTCAGAAGTACGAAGGGTCTAGCAATTTTGAGGGTAACACCAAGGGTAGTAGGAATGAGGCATCAATTTTGGGGGAATTGGCGATCCTTTTTCAGAAGAGTAACATTTTAATGCTGAGAACGCCAGTTTAGGTTTTTTCTGGCAAATAATAATCTCGTGCTATACAAAACTTAAAATTCATCAAATTTACAAAATTGGACAGTCTAACGCTTATTACGATGCCACTGGCGTGGACATACTCCAGTCTCGGTGAAATGTTCAATTGATCGACAGTATGTACTATTTGAGATTTTAAAATTACATAGCTAAACGTGATATTAATTAGGTAATAGAAATATATAGATAATAAATCAGTCATTGGTACATGCTAGGAGCATATTATCATCGATCATCATCACCATCATCATCATCATCATAATCATCCTATTCGGTTTAACGTCCGTTTTACATGCTAGCACGAGTTGAAGAAAGAGTACTAGAGGGATGAATTGTGTAGAATTTCCCAACTCTGAAGAGACCTCTGAGTACCATGAATTACGTCACAGATAGTTTATGGAGTTTACAATGACGACATCCCGGATGACTGATCGATGAATCAGCATTATTGTTTGGGGTAGTTACTTAGTTGCTTAGTCATATTGGGTGTAACTTATTTCGAAAGTTTTCCAACCATTTTTAAATTATAGACAAGTTTTTAATAGCTGGAGTCTAACAGAGTACCTCCTGATTTTAAAATATGATAGGAGAAAGTACTTTTCAGAAGATAGTTAAGTTAAGTATTTGTAAAGATAATTAATTTACCAAAATAATGCACATTTCCTCCTTTTTACTACATTGCAGGGAACACTCGACTGTCGAAAATGCATCTGGAATACTTTGTCTTCTTTCAATACCACCAGTGCTTTGAGGTTGAAATTACGAGGATTCTAAGCATAGCTGAGGCGGATCTGAATTTACCAGACTCGAGTAAAATAATTGACGCGCTTAAACAAAACAACTTTATACAGGTACCAGATAACGTCTTATTCCCAACGCACATGCCTGTGCTAATAGAGTAAATGACAGAAAAAGTTTATCAGATAGCCACTTAAGAACAATTTACTAAATCGTTACAATTTGTTTTATCTGTGCAGCCAATTATCAATTAATTATCAATCAATTAAAACAAACATATTTTAAGAAAGAAAGAGAGACGTTTGTAGAGTATAAAAATACTCTAATATTAAACCTCTGCTTTAACCCTTTCATGACCGAGATTTCTATACTTATGTAAGTACGAGGAGAGGCGATTTGCGCAAGTTGCAGTTATTCTTCAGTAAATCTTTCTTTCCTTCGTCTTCGCTCACCAAACATAGCTGAAATGAAGATTAGACTGTTCAGGTAGGAGACTTACGAGATAAAATATATATAACATGAAGTTATTAAATATGTTATGGTCTCAATAGCTATGATCCTTGTTGTAATGTACAGATTTCAATCATAAATCGAATACATAAAACTTCGAGTTCATCGCATGGTAACCCCTCTCGTACGAATTTTAAAAGCCATTCGAAAAATCAGGCATCATCAGACAAACGTTATAAGAGATCGTAGGGAATACTGCAGGCTAAACCAAGAAAAATTAGATTTAAAAAAAAAATTGAGAAGAGCCACGAATTTGTTACACAGCTACCATGTGACTCCTGGGAAATGCCTTTATTTTAATGGTAGCAGTCATGATTGAGAATGCATGCTAAGAAAGAAACGTTTATTTCGAGTCACGCCTTGCTGCACCATGTTAGTGGACAAAGTTCATTTCGATTTGCTTATTATAGAAAACATTTCATCAGGACCTTAATCGCTGAAAACATGTGCCGTAGATTTTAGGCCGTCAATTGTAACCTATGATGTTGACAGTTCCCAGTTGAAGGTGGCGTAGAAACATGCTCTGCACGTAGCCCTGAAGTAGACTTTGCCTTGTGGTGTTCCGAGTTCAAAATGCACATGGTTTACTTCTTAGATATGGAACTATAATCAGTACACCAAGAATCTGATTTTAGATTTTGATTCTTTGCAATATGTCTTGAGATACCAGGTAGAGTGCTTTTTACTACTCTGAATGTTATGAAAATGATTTTAAATTCCAAGCAAACTGGACCTAAATTAGATATTTTGGGGAGAGGGAGGAGGGTTCTAAATGGCAAGTTTACGTTCTCGTTAGTTCCACTCGAATTCTGCGAAGTAACTTTTATGAGTTAAACTTTTGTTTATGATAAGGTTTTGAGTCAGTAACATTGTAAAGCGGGTGCTTAAGTAGGACTCACCTTTGACTGTAGACACAAAGGAACTCTGAGATTGCAGTATTATGATACTTTTGCCACCAATGTAGAAACATGTAAAACTTACAGGTAGCGTAAAAAGGTCCTAATCGGGGAAAACTGTCACGCGCCGAGAATTTAGATTTTTAACGTTAACCTCTGTATTGAAATCAAAGTCAAATAACACGAAGCATGGACTTTTGATATGAATTAAGAAAAGATCGACTAAAACAAACTTTATGTGGAACTTCAGAACAAAACAGTGATTCAAAAAATGTGATGTTGGAAGAATTTACAGTTTAACCACCGTTTGGATGTTTTATTTTCTTCAATATCAGATAGTGGTACTTTTTCGGATGGAAAAATATATTAAAAGCCTAAGACTTCAAGGTAATGAAAATCTTCTGAGTAAACTAAGCTAAAATATGGAGTCCAATATATGTTGTTATTACCGTTGAATTCGATTTACAATGAGAATGTAGCGAAAACGATATTTCCAGGACATTCAGAATAAACAATAATTATAGTTATGAGTTATTAACAGTTATTAAAAGATGTGTTTAAGAACAATCACAAATGTTCACAAATTCTATAAAATCTTCACTTCCAGTTTCAAAATATATGTCTACCCATTATGCCAATCAACCTGCCTAACTATGTTGCCCTTTTATAGTTGATTCCACTCAACATCGGATAAAAGGGAACTTACACATTTCGTCCTTAACAATTGATCATTTTAATAGCAACATGTCGAGTTTCATACTACACCAATGTCTATGAAATCAGTTAACTTTTCAAGTGATGGTTACAGATGTGCCACAAAGTTGAAAATAATCGAACAAGATGTGTTATTTTCGGACGCTAACAATTGTTAAAGAAACTGTACACCTATTTATAAAGAATATCCTACGTCACTTCTCTTAGCAATGTTTACAGATGTGCTTCAAAGCGGAAAGTTATTCCACGAGATGTATTACCTTTGCAACCTCACATTTGTTGAAGAACCTGAACACTAATATTTAAAGAATATCTGTTATTACCTCTTGTAGCAATGCTCACTGATAAACAAAGAAGGCCATTCAAGGCACCATTTTTACAAGGTTACAAATACTAAAGAATGTACACAACTACCTTTAAAGGGTCTTTATGAGAACCATTTAAGTTACGTCCCGATGGTGTATGCAGAAGATTAAGAAATGTCAATAAATGTTGAAAGTTGATTCAAATTTACACACCGTTCATTTCCTTCTTGTGTTTCACAATTGTTACGGGACAGTTCGAGTGATGAAGAACGTAGTCACTGGTACTTCCTAATAGGGCACGAGAAAACGTCCCTAATCCTCTACACCCCATGATAATAGTGTCAGCCGCTACTTCTCTTGCAACGTCACATATTTCCCACCCAGGACCACCGCTAGTCGTTCGATGATGCTTGGTCAAACAAATTCCAGCTTTAGTGAGTTGATCACTATAACGTTGGAGTGTCTCTCTTGACTCGTCGTAATTATTCAGAAGACTATCTTTCCAAGCGTCGCTCAGTAATCCTACTTGAGGTCCATACCACGAAATCGGAAGATGAACTTGATTAAGGTCCGTTACGGTCACTAGATGGATATGATCATTGTTGTCTTGTTTATTATCAAGATACCATTTAAAGGCATGTTCTGCATACTGGCTCCCGTCCACTGCAAGCACAACCGAACGTGGCATTATTGTATCAAAATTATGTCTGAAGTTGAGAACTATTTAAAATGAAGGAAACACTGCCAAGTGAATGCCACATTGCTATAGGTCGTGCCCGTTTGCATGAATGTAACACGGCTCTTGGCTTGAAGCCACCTGCATGGAGTTGTGATCAACTGGTGGTTAAACCGTCCCTGTTACAGCTTGCTCTATAAGTGGAAAACATTTAGCTGTACTATCTTCACTAAAATCATCTGTTCTCTTTCAGTACACATGTTACTGCAGCTGACTCGATCAAAAATAAAAGTTTAGGAAGGCCTGCACTACATAGGAGCTAAGTATTTTATGAGTTGTACCTGAGAAAGATAATTATCGAGCAAACTGTCTTAGATGAATAAGTATCCATCATGACAGAAGCCTTCTGGTTCGGCTAGTGTTACGTTCAGTTTAATATCTGATTACGACAGGTCCGTTTTATTAGGAATAATAGCTGAGTCTCCTGCCAATTGTTTGTAAACGGAGCCTTTGGGAGGATGAACGAAAACAAAAATACAGCTACACCATGCCCTAACGTACTTTTATAAACGACTACTACTGAAATTGTCCTTCTTCTTCTTTTTCTTAATGTTTTCTCTTCTTACTACAAAGTGATCTCAGTGTGAGCAGGTACTAATAAGTGCATTACATAAATTTGTAGTTTGTAGTGATCGTGAAGTAGGTAAATTTGTGTCCCCCTTATTTTAAAATTATAGAACTGACGTCTTTGATCCCCTTCTGTGTAACCTTCTATGCGGATTTACAGATTATTTGCGTTCTCAATTTCCCAAGCAGTAGTTTGTCATTGCAGTTCTAGATCTACAGGTGTTTTAACTGAAGCACCTGCATAAACAAAAGATAATATTTAACATATCCCTTTAGGTTATATTCTTTTATTACCTGCCCAAGAAAATTTTATGTGAGATTATAGAGTAACGCTTGTTGAACGGAAGTTGCCAACGTACTCGTTACCTCTCACGAAAAGAACTAGGACTGTGTCAAAACAGTTATTTTGCATAATTTCGTAATCACTACAAAGTTATTTTCCATGATTAGTCTTTAACTTTAATCTTCACAGGTTTTGCAAGATCTTACTACATTTGTTTTCACGCTCTGCACGATAATCGTTAGTACAGTAGCGTATGACGTATATTGTAAACAAATGTACCGATACTTTTTCCCATTCTCTCCCCTCGTTGCATCATAGATGACTTCTACCATATCATTATGTACAGGGAAACGCCTTTTTTATATTATTACTCTCTTATTTTCTACGTCATCATCACTATAAACAACACCACTAAACCATAATCCTCATCGCCATCGTCTTCATTATAATCACCATCGTTATTATAAATTATAGTACCATCTTTATCAGTATTATTATCACTATCATCATCAGCGGCATCATCCATATACATTCTCACCCTCTCTTGTCAATGCTCGTACATGATGCCAACGCTCGTAGACATTTCTTTCCACGCTCTATGATCCGTTGCCGCATCCATCCACTTGATACTGCCCATATCGTTAATCTTATCTCTCCACCTACTCCTCAGTCATTCTCTTTTGCCATTCCCTCTGTGGATGTCCTTACTTTCTCAATGACGTCATTTACCACTTCCTTCCTTCTCATGGCTTCACTCTGAACCTAGTCGGTTCTGATGTTGTTTGACATGTATCGTCCCATACTTTGCTGGAAGACAAAACCGGCAGCTTCCTTTCTTGTTTTCTTTGCAACTGTTATGATTTCCTACTCCATTACACCATTTTTCTTCCCCTCCTTTTTCAGCTCTTGTGGTGGTTTTCCACTTTTTTACTCTCGAGAAACGGTATACTGTTATTTGCAGACCTTAGGGTATCCGGTCTGTTCCTGTTGATTTTGAAATTCCTGGTAGTCCCGTAATTGGAGACAATGTATCACCTTGGCGTACTCCTTTCATGATCTTAACCTTTGTGCTTTTTGTTTTACATTTGCAGTGCCTAAATCATATGTCTCTTTTATGATGTTGATATATTACCCTGTGTATGTTCAATCAGTAAATGCTGCTACATGTTGGATTGAGTTTACTGCTTATTTTGTGGGCTGGTGTCATTTGAGTGTGCCATTTAGGACTGTAGCTAGAATTTTTACCGGGGGAAGGGGGCTGACAAAGAAGAGGGCTTTGATTTACTGGATAAACTGTAATACCTCTTTTAGGCAAGAAAATTTTGTCGATAAGTGTAAACTCGTTGTTTGTGATTTGACTATGTGGCCCATGAGAATGTAACTTGTAGCACGTGCCGTGCTACGAAACTGACAATGGAGTCAATTTTCCCCTTGCCACACCCCGCTAGCTACGGCCCTGCCATTAATAGCGTTCTCCGGGTTTTACAAAACCGGTTTGTACATGTCTTTAACATGGTGGATGATTCTTTTCCCTTTCCAATTTTCTTTTTTCTTCCTTTCATAACTTCTGTTCCCCAGATGTGGCTAAGTAGCTCCCTATCTTCGTCAGAGCAAAGTCATCATCGTCGTCATGATCATAATCATAATAACCATAAAAGCCACTCCAGAGGGGATGTCTCTTTTAGGTTCTGCTGCATATCAATACTTATTTTGCCAAGAAAATTTATTTATTCTTAGCGGTTTCAACACATCTATCCCCAAATCAGATTAAGTGGTCTCTAATGGCGTCATAAATGATTTGCAGAATAAAAACATTTTAACACTTTAAATCAAAAATTATTTTCATGCATTTCTGTTTTTATGATGGAACCCGGCGATCGTTTCACTTCAATATCCTACTGACAGGTTTATTGAATAATCGATTAGCTTTTAATTCTGTTTTCGTGTAACCGTTAATATGCTAATAAATATTCCAAGAAATGTGACGTTTCACTACCCCTATTCCTTTGTTATTACCGATTTTTTTTTTCTCGAGAAGGTACATTCAATGTGTACGGGCATACAGCGTATAACTGTATAGAAGATTTACTTTCCTTCCAGTCCTCTGCTTCATCTTCACACTGCATTTTTTGCTTTTAAACTTGATTTGAAAGCTGGAATGTCATTAAATTTGCACGCACATTACATTAAAAACAAAAGCTGCAAGTCAATCCTAGAAATAGCGGTCGCAAAAATTGACACAACCTGTAGTCTTCACAAATAGCACAGTCCAGAATTGTTTTCAACTACGTGGGTGTTATCCGCAGCCCTCAGAAACTTGGATTAGAAACAGCCGGATCTTAAAATTCCTTGGCAGCTCGTCATTTATGATAACAACAAAACTAGGGTGTCGCATATGCTCCCTCTCAACAGATTTTGGTCGTAGGTGTCACATTGATGATAACGTAACAGTGAAAAATTAGGACGCCAGAGTTACGTAGCGAATTTATTGGCAATTTCCAAAGTTGAACACTTCGACCTATGATACTTGCTGTTTAGAACTTCTTACAGAGATTGTTGGTGGTACAAAACTTAAGAATAGCCAGAAATAACGCACTCATCATATAAAACTGAAAAGCCTTTACCGTGCCGGCTCGTCAGAGTTGCACTCGGCAAATGTAACAAGAAGGGGAATGTTACAGAAATGTAAGAATTAAGTGAGGAAACGAAGGAACAATGGAAATTACAGTACAAAAACGTAAACGAAAAGAAGAGAGTTAGCAAATGTAAAAAAATGTTAAAAAAGGGCTTGTGACGAAGACGAAGTCCTTTTGCCTGCACAGGTCAGGCTCTTATTGTTTAATAAACATTGCCTCAAGAACGTTTAAATGTAATGAGGATCTTTCCCTAGCGAGAATGGCAAACAGAGAATCAGAGTAATTCTCAGCACAGGCAGAGCTGGACAATAAATGGTTACAGATGGTAGAGTCACTATCTACAGCACCACTAGTCTGTGGTTTACAGCGACATAGGGGTTGGATATGAGAGGGAGGGTCTCTCTTTCTAATGGATGGGGGTACGTGCTGCGTTACGTGATCAATCAGCCTTTGCGACGTGCGACCCACGTTCCGCAATCCACAACGGCACTTAAAATTATAAACAACATTACTGAATTGAAGGGTGGGAAGCACGTCCTTCTTGGCTCCAGGCAAGCAACGATTGTACCAGAAAATGACTCTGGGTTGGCAATTGTAATAACACATAGACACAATATTATAAATACGCTTAGCGCAAGTGCTGGAAATCTCTCCAAGCAGTGGAAGGCAGAGGTATAACGGGCATCGAGCGGGACCTATAAAGCTATCTTGGGGAGAACGGGTCACTTTAAGGATGAAGCGCTCAGCCATATACAGGGGATATACGTTGTTCTTGAGTAACAGACGAATTTACTCCATCTCAGTGGAGAGTGTAGAAGCGGAGCAAATGCGTATAGCTCTATTGATAAGGCATTTGATAAGATTAATCTTGTAAGATCTAGGGCTAAAAGAATCCCAACGTGCATGCAAGCCAGTAAACGTGGGCTTATAGTAAATGGAGGTGACAAAGGCAAAATATTTTTGTAATATTTCCCTTCCTGTGATATTTGCCTAGTGCAACTCTGACGAGCCGGCACGAAAAAAGCTTTTCAGTTGCATCTGATGAGTGCGTTATTTCTGACTCTTAAAGAATCGCGATCCCTGCCGATTATGAATTTTCTGTGTCCACACAATGTCCTCTCAATTAAACTTACAACCAGCTACCGTGAAACTCCGGCTCCCTATGTACATATTCACATGAAACACCAAACGCTTCGCAAATTGTTAGCAATTGTTGTTGAGTGATCTCTCAATAAATCTGAAGGACGTTAAGACGACCGTGTTCTTTCTATTGACGAATTTGAGAGGACATGAGATGTTTAACAATCATGTGCGAAACTCCTTGAGAAACTAAACAAACAGATTGTACAGTAAATTTCTTCAGTGTTTAAATATTTCAATCGTTTATGGAATAGGTTTGAGTGGAACTGCTTAGGAAGCCCCTGTCCATTTGTCAGGTATGTAATATCATCTATCAATCACGTGAAAAGAGACCAAACAGTTACTTGACTTCCTCTCTTGGACTTAATGACCTTTACTTCTTCGTAGGCTCTTGAAGTGTGGCTTTAAATCAGGGCTTAAAGAGACTGATAACCTGCCCAAAACTGGAATAATACTTGTATCCTAAAAGCTCCCTAAAGTTTTGTCAACTGCATATGAACAATTACATATACATATCATTGGCTTAATTAGCACAAAGCATTCTGGGCATTCAGGCATTCTTATCTTCCGTGCCTGTTCAACATGTATTGTGAGTACATCATGAGGAGAGCCTTGGTAAATGGGCAGGTTGGTGCACACATTGGAGGGCAGGTAGTCCACATGCTTCAGTATGCAGATGACACAACATTGATCACAGAATCAGTAAAATATCTAAAACTGCTTCTGGCACAAGTTAAATTAGAGAGTGGTAACCATGGACTGTACCTGAACCTGAAGAAGACACAGATTTGGAAACCTTTACCTTAGAGGGGACAGCATTGAAGTTTTGGATAGCTTCACTTTCCTGGTTTCAACAATTCATAAGGAAGGTGGTTGTGAACTGGAAATGCGAAGACGGCTATCACTTGCCTTCTATGAACAAGCTAACTGCAATAATGAAAAGTCATGACATCTCACACAACACCAAGGTCATGTTAGTAAACAGCCTAGTCTTCCCGACGGTGGTGTAAGGAGCAGAGAGTTGGAACCTAAAGCTGAATGACAGGCGCAGGTTGAATGCCTTCGAGCTTTCGTGCTGGAGAAGAGTCCCTCGCATTCCATGGACACACAAAATCCGTAATAAAGAAGTGATCGCATTGACTAACCACCCATCTCACTTGATGCAATGGTAAGGAAGCAGAAACTCTCGTATTTTTGCCATATGATGAGGACTAACGATGGGATTGGAAAGGATTTAATCCTTGGCAGAATAGAAGGGAAGAGAAAATGTGGTAGGAAGCGAACCCGATTGATCCAACATATAATTACTTGCACCGGAAGGAACCTAGCTCGCCTACGGGAACTGACACAGAACAGAACACATTGGAGAAGAGTTGTACATGATGTCACCAGGGGTCCCCCGCGACCTGATGGACGCTGATGATGATCCTAGGGTGGTTGGGGTGCGACAGCAAAATCCTTTCAGTTCGAGTATTTTTAAGGGTGCATAAGGGGAATTGTTCCCTGAACGCAACCACGTGCCTTGCCCTTAACCAATAGATTTCCAAATTTACATCTTTTCTTTCCTTTAGCTTTCTTTCATGAGTGATGCAAATATTCATGATTCAAGGGTAGTGATACAGGGCGAAGGCGTAAGGTTTTCCCCTTACAGCTCGGTGGTAAAGGACAGATAGAAGAAGTGCCCTTCATAAAATTTATACTGGTTTTTTGATTCTCTGGTTTGCTATCAACTCTTCTTCTCTAAGTCATTCCTTTGTTTTCTGCCACCAACGCCACCCTTTCATCGGCGCCCAATCTATCATTTCTCTGTTAACGTGAACATTACCTTTTCGACTTGCACTACTCTTTCCCTCTATGAAATCATTTGCAGTACAAAAGTTGCATTTCTAGTTCCAGTCGCTTTCTTAAAAGTGGATTGTTCCTTGTCAAATATCAGGTGACACTTTGTTTCCTATTCTTCCTATCAGCACCAGGAGAAACATGGCTACATGACTCATAACACTTGTGAGACGGTAGTCACTGCAATAAAAAGGATTGCCTTTTTAAAATTGTGGCAAAGCTAGAATCCTTCATATGTAGGGGAAGGATATCCATACATTCGTACATTTGTTTTCTATTTGATATGTTCTATCAATACCCAGATCGTCACAGGTTTTTATCATTTCCTGTAAATTTTGTCATATTCAACCGATCTGCAATTTCTTTATCACGTTTTATTGCAGATTCAATATCTGATTTCATAATGTTTGTGCTAGCCAACAGATTTCTGTCAGCATGTGCAATATTTTGCTGTCTATTTCCTTTGCTTTCGTCATGCTGCCATCCTACCTTTGTACCACTATTTTAATCAATCTGTTGAGAATGTCATCTATTCAAGCACAATTGTACGTTTTGGGTCGAGTAAGGGCTTTTGCTTTATTGTAGATCTAAGTGTTCTGGATATCTTTTTTCTCAAGTTCTACGATCTGTTGACATTGTCGGTTGAATGAATCATTTGTTCGCAACGGCCATATTATTTTGTGCACATCATTCTTTCCTTGTATCCTCCTGTCCTAATCTAAATGCAACAATGATTTTCTAACGCCTGTTACAATTACCTATCTTAGCATTGGTATCTTTCATCATAATGTTGAGGTGGTACGCTTTGCATATTGTCATGACTTCGTCCAGTTCTGAGTAAAAGGTACCATCCCCTCTATTGACTTGCGTGCATAGACTTGGACAAAATTTATGTTTATTGGGCTTCCCTTCCACTATTCTCTAGGAGACCAATAACTAACGTTACAACTGCTTCCGTTGTCATGAACCTCGCTCCTGTCTGATGGGAACCGCCACCTGAGCATAGAATGTGTACTCCACCTGAGGTAGGGCTGTCCAGATTCAGATAAAATCCAAATTGAAACTTGCCATTTATATTTTAACCATTTAAATTGGCCTGCTGAATATTGTGTCCTTACAATCCGTATTGAAATGTTTAGACAGAGATTATGAAACTCATAATGTGTTTCATAATCTCTGGTTTAGATTATTTACTGGCATCACAGTGGCATGGTGAAGGTCAACGACTAGGCCTAGGTGAAGGAAGATCTAGACTCTTTCGAAAGTTTATGTCTACTGCAGCTCGTTCTACATTAAATACTCCGAGATCAACGGTGTAGCCAAGTTGGGCCTCGAGTGCCTTGGGTGCCTCCATCTAAACTTCAATAAGAACTTTACCAAATACTCCAATTAGAGATGCCTCCCATGCATTCCTCCCTTCGGAGGAGAAGTGGCTGGCTATGCTATTGTCTTTGCTGTTCTTGTGAAAACATTAAAGTATTCATATTGATGTTCCAGTCCAGACCCTCTTTGTTGATGATCTTTAAAAATATGATGGCTGAGTAATTAGCCGAGAAAAATTTGTGCAATGGGCAACGAGAGGGTCTCATTCAGCAGGGGTATAAGGAGCGTATACCTTCTCTTTTCAACACAAAAATCTTATTTCAGACAAGAACCTATTATCTTGCATGAGAATCTCTTGTTTGGGTTAAAATCCCCAAGCAGCACAATACTCCTTTTTCGCAAATAGGCCGGGCAATCCTAGCGAAAACGAGGCTGAAACATACTTTACATACTAGGATAAAATTGAGACGAGCTGAGACATTAGCCTGTGTAGCTTTGTGTTGGAGGACACATAGGCTAGAGTATCGTTTACTCTTTGAAACGGCAACCCTACCCCAGCCCCTTTTCTCATAATGCAGGATCCAACACTGAATTCTTATATCAATGTTCTCAACTTTTTGACTCACTGCACATCTACTAATTTGAAAAGTATATCGCAACACATGACCTGCAAATGATAAAAATTATAGTCTTGGCTTAATATAGGAGGGTCAAGTAGCTTTTCTTTAATTTATCTTAAATACGAGAGGTAGAGAACATACCTTGTCACTACTTGGACTTGTGGGAGTGGATTTGCTTCACCTGCCACTCAACTCAGCTCCCTATGTTACTTTTACGTGATAGTTCGCACGAAGGAGTTGGTGTTGTAGTTGAAAAATGGCGACCAGTGAAAGCGTAAGGTAAGATAACATCTCATCTGGTACTTTGTTTTCCTTTACAAAGATAATAGTTGTATTTATGTTAAGTAAAGACTCAATCTCTAAAGCCTTGAATTACCGATTCCACAGATGGCACTAAGTTTTCCTTTATTTATCCTTTATCACGTCCCAAACAGGGAAAGCTCTTTGCTAGGCCTGTGTTGCCTGACCGACTTTCTATTGATAAGACCTTTGCTTCCAGATCAGATGAAATTGCCACATCTTTTACTTACTTACTATTGTCACAGTACACAACACTCTACATTGTACTTTAAATCATGGATATATGTTAGAGTAGGCCTAAGATCGTGTAAATATTTCGGTACTGCCAGTTGCCAGTTGTTCAAGTTGAAGATATTTTATTTGGCAAGGACCTATTAGATATTTTATTTGGCAAGGACCAGACAATATGCATTGCCAGTAGTCATGACGAGGGTTAACTTCATTCACGTTTATGGGAGTTGATAGACTTCATTGATCATTGAAACTGAAAGTATAAGTGAAGACTGAGTTAATATTTGGTCAACTTTGAAATAAACCCTGTCACATCGACCAATATGACTCTTAATTATTGTGGGTTTTTGCAGCCAATTGCTTATTTTTCCAGCAACAGCTTTGGTGGGTTAAAATATGTACACAATGTCCTAAAATTTATATAAAATTTATTCTGTCAGAGATAATCTTGTGTAAATCTCAACCTATCATACATTAACCTAGAATGATATAACTAGTGGTTGATTCATCAAGTGTTAATTTGGCAAAATTGTCTTGGTGTATATTTTTTACCTGCCTTGACCATAAGTATAAACTATAGAGTTACTGTTTATATGTCTAAGGTGAGAGAGTGAAAGAAAATGTAGAAAATTCTTTTGGTCACTGCTGTGATTCTATTCCAAAGAATGTCATCAATATTGATATTTAACACCTTGCTTGAGACAAAAAAATCTTCTTGCCATTTTGTTGTAGGTATTGCAGGGGAAGCTCCCCAGTTTTCACAATCGATTGGATAACTCCAAAATATTTGAGTTTGGTCTCGTTTGTTTCATTCAATAAAACAACTGTGCCTCTACTGGTGGAAGAAACTCCTTATTACTGCAGCTTTGGGTTGTCTGTTGTTTCATTTATAACATTTCTAATCATCATAGATACTGGTACTTCCACATGTTTATTTGATGTTTATTTCTTCCTAAGGGCTTTTTATCATATGAATTATGGTCACATGAAAGTATAAATTCTTGGTCAAGTCGGAAGACACCATGGTCCTAGAGCTAGAAATTGATTTATGTGACAATTGTGTAATCTGTGTAGAGAATTTGTTTCTTCTCCAGTTTACTCAAATAGTCCTCCATAGTATCAATTCTCATCAGGGTCTTCATCTCTTTTATTGTTGCAATCTAAGTTTATATTTTGCTGTAATTCTTGGGTGTATGAACATCATTTCAACCAAAAAACGAGTTGCTTTGCATGACCACAGAATAAGAGTATGAGCAGATCCACATTTCCGTACCATGCCATTAGTTGATTTTTGCTATTATTTACTTCATCTAGCACAAATGTACCTTTTGGAATTACCATCCACGCTGTTTTTAATAGAATTAATTTGGCTTTGAAGTACAATCATTAATTTGATAGTTCTATGTATAGTAAGGAGAAAATGAAGTGAAACAAATCATAACCACAACTGAGTCCAAATCAAAATCATGAGATTCCATCTACCAGCTCCTTTGCTATATCTTCACAAAGTTGTGAAAGAATCTTATCATCAAGTTTGTTCAAAATGTGCAAGCATGAACCATTTAATTATTTTTCTACTGACCTGGATATGCAAGTTTCTCTGTGATTTCCTGGAAGACTAAGTCCTTGGCAGATCTATTTCTATATTTTATTTCCCAGTCAACCTGGAGACAGTCTGCTTTAGACCTTTTAAATGAAACCAAATGTGTTATCTGTGTTTGTCATCATGGAATAACAATACCCAAAACATGTTTGAAGAGGAAATAACACTGCCACCATTTGCTTTTGTCTAACAGCTTGACAGGTTTGACTATGGTTTGTATGTCAAAAATGGAGTATCTATTTTATGGAAGTGTAACCCTGGAAACAGTTTTTGCCTGATATGAAATGCACATGATATGGTTCATGCCTTGTAGTAACTCAAGAGATTTGGCAATACAGTTTGTAGGATATGTATCACTGATGTTAAGTGGCATTTAGCAAAATAGTATTATCTTTCTTGGAATATGTGCCAGGGCAGCAATGATAACAATGAAACAATGATTCCTAAGAATGCCATTCATGACTAAAATAATAACATTTCTATCCATGACAACTGGTTAGTTAAAAAGAGGTTCTTAGCGATGGGCAAACAGTTTTAAAAGTATAATTTCACTACTGTTTCCATATAAAATATTAAAATTCATGTATTTGCTAGAAATGTCACAATTGAAACCTCTGAATATTTCATTTTCCATTTTTGCCATTTACAACAGTTTTTTAATTTGATCCTAGTATGCAGACTATGCCCACCTGTTATAGTCCTACAGTATAGGCTTATATATATGGGGCCTACATATAATATGAAGATCTCTATTTTACCATAATTTACCTAGCTCTGAGCAAAATAACATCAAGTAGATTGAACATGGAAAGTTCCTTGCATGAAGTTGTTGATGTTTAGTAAACATTTTTATCTTTTAGGTTGCTTCTGCAAGTATGCAGACAAAGGAGTGGATTAGGCTTGCTAAGACCAAGTTATTCTGTATTGCGAAGGTATGTGGTTATATGGACCTTTATATATTCATGGTTAGATGACAGATTTTGTGATATATTTAAATCAGTAGGGGTGTGCTAATTCAGTTTCCCAAATCATTGATTTCACACTGAATATTTTAGGGAACTATCACTGTCTAGTAATTTTCACTGTGTTTGAAAGTTGGTTCTTCTTACTATTGGTAGGTAAACACATGTTAACCATTATGGTATTTGTGAGCAGTTTGCATCTTTTGGTGGGAAATAGCTACTCAAAACTAACTTGGGACCAAGTTTCCTGATAAAGAATCAGAACTGCTGTCTCCTCTAAAATTGGAGTCATTAGCTCTTTGTATGTGAATTTTTTAGTTGCAGAAAATAAAGATATGAAGGTTGCCCTGTTTACAAAGACTAGGATTTTAGGGCAAACTATAATAGACTATTTCCATGGGGGGGGGGGAGGGGGGGTCTGGTTCTGATGTGAGGATCGTCTTTGTACTGTTTACTACTGGATGATGTGGCTGGAATGCGTACAATTGGATTTTGGTATTGTTGAGAGAAATTCACCCAAGTTATTCTAGTTCCAATCACTCCTTTTATTAAAGTTGTCAACACTTTCCATCCACTCCTTTTATTAGATATACTTTTTTTAATCCTTCATTCAATAGACAGCAGAGTTGCCACTTCAAGGTATTGAGTTACTTTGAACGAAGTAAGAAAAAGTAAACAGAAAAATATATGTAGTTTAAGACAAAAATAAATATTTAAATGAAATGCCAATCACCAAGAACCAAGAAGATGGTGATTGGCATTTCATTTAAAAGTGCCAAGATCATAAGTAAGAGGAAAGCAGTCCAAAGACAGAGGGTTCCAGATCTTGGCAGTCCTTGGGAAGAAACTGGTAGCATAGAAATTTCGGTTTGTTATCTCAGGAAAGCCCTTCTGTAATGCTGGGGAAAGTTGACAATTTTAGGAACTGTAAAAAAAGCACTGAAAGCATAAAATATATATTGGCCAAATTATCGTGTTGTTGTTTTATTTTTCAAAACCTAATGATGGTTCTAAAACTTCTGTTTGGTTTTTTATAAATGTTTGTAAACTTTGCAACTTTCAATGTACTTTGGAGAGAATAATGGGCCAGATGGCAGTCCTGATGTGATCAGGTTACAACGCACAGAAAGGCTAGTCTGCTTAGAGCTTTTAGTTGATGTTCATAGGTGGAGTTTTGGGAGCTGATATGGTGACTAGAGAAATGTAAAAGAAAAACATAAAAAGGATAAACTTTGAAGTGTCAATATTTTATTTTTCATTGCTGTTATTGTTGTATACAGAGTTTACACAAAGGATTATATTCTGTGTGGTGATAACAATAAACTATGTTTTTTTGTAGTGTAAGACTTTCAAGCACAGCTACAAATCGAAAATTGAAAGATGGAGAAGACTTTTGGAAGAAGAATGAGAGGATGGTGCGACCAGTATCGCCACATCTTACTATTTATAAGTATGTAGCATGATTTTTTTAGTATTTAATCTTGATGTAGAGTAAAGCATCATGATATTAATGATTGTGTTGTTTGCTTTTTGGTAGTGCCAGTATTCAGTTAGTGGCTTTTTGTTATGGTGATGCTAACATTTTTGTCACATTCAGACATTTTTAGGTTGCTATATGTCATGTGCAACCTGGTGTAACCTCAAGAGCCTCCCGTACCTAGTAAATATGTGATTCTATACACAGACCATTTTCACATTAAATCCTGTCTTGGCCATAATAGTTGATGTTATTGTGATACCCAAACTGGAATCAGAGACTATTTTATGGAATAAAATGTTTGATGTTTTATTTGGGCCATTGATATTATTATCTTGTCGTGACTGTTTGCATTCTAAAGATGTAAATGAGAGAAGACATAGTATTACCTCTTCACGTACATATACATACACACAGACACACAAATACACACAAATGCGTATAAAAACATACATATTTATTTACAATACTTGTTAATTAAGTGAACTTTGAATGAAAAGTAGTTTAGCAAATGTGTTATATTGTGAGTATGGTTCAAGTAAAATAACAGCATTTGGTTGATTTATTCATGTAGTGTGCTATCACAGATATTGTCCCATATAAAGTGCCAGGTACCACTTGCCCATGCTACTGCTGTGACATAAACGGACGTGAAACAGCCCTCGACTCATATGTGACAGGGCAGATTTAGTACCCACAGAATCTCGGAGCACAGCACTACTACTGTGACATAGACGGACGTTAAACAGCTCTCGACTCATTTGTGACAGGGCAGATTTAGTTCCCGCAGAATCTCGGAGCACAACGTACATGGCCTTGAATTATTGGTAGGTTCCACGCTGATTACAGTGGTGAGCGAAGCGAGTGAGTCTCTCTCCTGAGGGCCTGCAGTATAAGCAGAAAGAAGGCTTTTAGAGAAGCATCTTACATATGCAGCCCAGGCCTCCCCCTCAGCTCTGTGCATGATTAATGTAAAGGTGAAAAGTGCTATAAGAGTACAGTGGTTTTATCAGGTGTTATCCTCTTTCAAGCATGGTTCTCATAAATCATGAACCTGGTCGCAGACTATCGCCAATTTCCAGGGGTGATCGTTGGCGTAGTGTTTACATAAACTGCTGGTCTCTGATGATCACCTATCTTCCGGTGCCATGTTATCATGTAACTCAGGTAAACAAACAGCCGCTTTCTGAGTATGGGTTGTGTTTTCATTGTTATGGAAGAAACATTTTTGGTTCATTGTAAATGATCGGCAACGATTTCCAAGCTTTAAAAATTATGTTATCATATATGTCATATATGGCAAGCATCATAAGGTCATGATGTTCGAGGGGATGTAAGTGAAGGGTGTTTAAAAGGGAAAATGATGAATTTAAAACTTTCTTTTTCTTAAGATTTCAGCTCCCGGCTATTATGTCAGTTTCACATAGAGCAACTGGAGTAGCCTTAACTGGAGGTACGTTATCGATTATCATTGTCAATTTAATATGTTTGAACGAGTTCGAACAGCCAGCATTCTTGATAAAGTCACCATTGATGAAAGTGTTCTGTTGAACCCCCTCTTTTTCGGTCTAGCTTCACGTATATCATTGACGGCCATGTTTGCCTGGCAGATTCGTACTGTACTTTGTGGTGACCATGATTAGAGATACAGCAGGAAAGGATTCATACTTTAGTACAAGGTTGTAGTTGTGTTCCATTGGAAGGGTCTTAGTGATAGTTGGTCAGCTATTGTTAACGGTTATATTTTCGAGACCTTCACTCCCGTTTTGTGTGAAAATGCCATCAAGCTCTGATATGATGCATTAGCACTGCTGGAAAATTAGACAGATTGTCACGCAACGAGAAAAATTCCATTCTGACAACATGTGGGCGAAAAGTTGAACATTCTGCCGTACCCCAAAGTAAGCCAAAATATCGCCCCACTGTAAGCATTAACAAACAGTGTGGCGTTTGCTAGAGCAACGTTAGAAGCGACCGAAACTTGCACCGTAAGCTTTCAATTTTACTTAGACCATTAATGAACGTAAATATATATATATATATATATATATATATATATATATATATGTATATATCCACGAAGCTGAGTAAGTAACATGAAATTGTGATCGCATTGTTGTGATATATTTTGTCTTATCAGAATTTTATAGTTAAAAAATCATCATTTCCTGCTACTTTCAGACGCAAACCATTGAACTTCGGATATGGTTGCAGTAACTATCATTTAATTTGCCTACAAAAAGATTCATTGGAATGGCAAATGTATACAACAACACACATTTCAATTTTACCAATTTATGCTACCCATTGAACATAGTGTTGCTGCAGGTCGTAGGAACGTTGCACTACTCTTGGACAAAAATACTGAAAAGATTATCGATGTCATACTGTAGATTTGTTTGATTAAAAAAATATTATTTCATAATTGAAAGGTTTTGCTTTACGTTGGTTCGTGCTATTGTGAGGCATATGGTTTGGAAGATGTCCCACGTAGTGTTTCTTAACATTTGCCCAGTTTTAACGTGTTGAGCAATTCTTGTGTGACCGTGTTTGGTATTTTCATCATTTTGTACATTATTCTTTACACCCGCGACATACGGCCATATGTTTACATGCGAATAATTGAGGTAATGATACATGAGATTTAGTTAATCCAGGTTATAGTGTGATACCATTCCAATACCGTATGAAAGGTCGAAGAAAGACCTTTAACTTTATAAGAAGTCAACAGCCCTTTATGAGGGGTAAGGGACATGTGTGGATTTTAAAAACTGAATTCAATGGTTGTGTTATTGTAGAAAAAGCATGAATCCCCTTAAAGCAGCGAACAGATGATATACAAGTAGTTTAATGGTTAAATATTACTTTCTTAGGGCGGATGACACACGGCTACGCCATATACGATACTTGATTGGCAGCATGCTACCTGTAGCCCTGCTGCAAGCTGCCTTAGCTCTGATGAGTTTGGGTTCCAATCCACTGTAGCTTGCAATAGAGTAATGGAAATCAAGCATCTCAATACCAATCACTCTACAATTATTGCAGCTATCCGACACCTTATTTGCTCTGACCAGTAAATAGGTATCGCTTGCCGTAATCAGTGGAGTGCCTGGGCGATATTTGCATTCTTCCGAACTCGTATCGAACTCCGATACTCTTGGTATCTTATTATCTAATTACCAACTGAAAATATTGCATATTCAAATCAGATATTTTAAAATATATGTTATCTTTGTATCGTATGAAAATAGGCGTTTTTAAAGTGAAGCTTTCGCGAAATTTTAGTGATTAAAATATAGCTGTGCATTAAATTCATCTGGTTGTTAAGTCGATTATCGTAATGTTATATCCCTCATTTGCTTTCTTTCACTTCAGTGACATCTGTGGTGGCATTGGCTGCACTTGCTCTTCCAGGCAGTATGACACATTATATTGAACTAATACAAAGCCTTGGTATACCGTCGCCTCTCATATTTTCTGCAAAATGTCTTTTAATCTACCCATTCTGGTATCACACAGCAAATGGCATTAGGCATCTGGTAAGGGCACTAGTTGTTGTCTGCATTTGTATTTGTTTGTGTTGGCCATCAAAGCAGAAATTCAAAGTCATTAATTAAAAGGAAACTTGAAAATTAATTTAAGCCAAAATCTAATACGGAATATTTACATTGGCCACTCCTGACAGTTAAAGATGACAGGGATATAGTTAACGGGATCAGGGGATGCCTTTGTCCCATTGTGACCCTTTTATTGAGGTAATTAGGCTGGTAAATTGTAATATCTAAAAATCCGACTTCGCACTTTGCTGATGGCAGTTGCTGGAAAGTCTGAAAAGGGGGGACGGGGTATGCAGATACAGCCCAGAGTCAATATTATTGACAGATAGAGCATTTACAACGCCGTTTTCACGGGCATGGATTTTATCATTTAATCGGAACACAGCTCTTTAGTGACTTAAGCAGGTGCTTTGCCCTTAATGTTTCACTAAATCCTATACTTAGTGTTGCATTTATTGGACAAAACTGTAAGGATTGCGGATATTATACTTTGCAGTTTTTTTTGCTGGTATACAACAAAATTAAGATGACCCATCAAGCCAGTTTTTTCATAGTGTAGTATTCGGTGTCATTTTACGTAGTGTTCGAATATTCGGCAGAAGTGTGGGGCGTAGACGTGGTCAAAAAATGTGGGACATGCCCTTATTATATATTTATTGTAATTGCTGATATGACTCAATAAGAAGTACTTTGTTTCTATTTTTGTCCCGAAAAAGCAATAGATAAAAGCTCACCAATAACTGAAATAAGACACCTGTGTGGTCATGCAAAACATGATGCAAATTTACTTTACATTTTGAAACGAGATAATGACATAGACTGACTTCCCCTATAAGTAGTCTTCAACTCATTGAAATACACTTTACACGCCAGAACTAAAACTTTTTGACAACTGTTTTGCAGTATCAAATTTGGGATAAACATACATTTTGAGTGATATTGGAAAGCAGTCGACTCAACCCAAGGACAGATTGCATAATGGTTTGATATTTCAAACTGTTACTGAAAGCAATAATTGGCATGGCTTTGTGAGGCTGTCCAACAAATGGTCACATTTACTATATTTCATAGTAACACCTCTTTTACTGAACTCGAACGGAGTGCACCTGGAAACGTGAAGGAGTACTGGAAGGCTGATAGCACAATCAAGCATCTAATATCAAGAGATACTTTACGATTAATTAACATGAAATAGACAAACAATAGAAAACGTTGAAGTGAATATTTTTCATGCCCTTTGTCATGGCGTGGTGTCTGATGTTGCTTCCATCTATGTATCATGTACCCAGGGCCGCCGAGAGCAAGGCTGGGCCCCGGGGCAGTTTGTGGCTTTGGGCCCCCTTTTCAAACGAAAGATTAATTTGAGGTTGATAAATTACAACTTATGCACTATCGCCATTTCAGTGACTCCTCACATAGCTTTAGAATTGCTCTGCAAAAAGTTAAATTGCTTCAATCGCTACTGCAATGTTTTTTGACTTCAATTTGGTTGAAATCTGACAAAAAGTTAGATTGTTTGGTTTAACCAGCAATCACATGACTTGATAAAGATATTTATGTTCCTCTTATTTGGCCTAACATGTCTGATTCAGATGAACTGAGATTGAGGGACATCCCATGCTAAAAGCAAAACAAAAAATTGCAATAAATTTTACTTTCAGCCAGAACTATTAAATTTTGCTTTCATGATATTTTTAATACCAACACTTTCTTTGCGTCAAAAATAAGAAATTCATGCATTCTTTTTTCAAGAGCTATGGGTCCCCCCAAAAAATTAACGCGAAGATAAAAGCGAGGGCCCTGTTGCTCAAAAATCTCGGACTAAACAACATTCTTTGTGATATAGCAGTAATACATAAAGACAATGGTACACATATAGAAAAACAAAGAGCTAAAGATGCCTACAACAACATTTTA